>JAPWDM010000134.1:0-23119 GCA_035578155.1 Brachynemurus nebulosus | reverse complement strand
TAGATTTCCAAAAAATGACATAGTAAAGAGAAGATGGATTGAATTTATTGGAAGCGAAAAATTCAATCCAAATATCCAAAATTATTTATGTTCGCAGCATTTTCATAAAAAATCATTTTCTGACATTTCTTCGAAGAGAACAAGACTAAACAGAAATAGTGTACCTACTATTATGGTTCATAGATTAAAAAATGTAAGTAAATTTTCAAGCTGATTCTTTGTTTTTGTTTTGCAGATGCATTTGACTGCAACTTGGACCGGTAGGTCGGGGTTCAATCCCGGTGACCCACTATGTTCGTGAAGGGTTTTTTTAGTTTACCTGCATAATTCTAAATGTATGTCGGCAGACTTCCTTTAAAATTACCAACTCCTAGTTCCCAGTCACATCTTTCATTCATATTATTATTATAAAATGTTATAAAAGCTAATTTAAAAACAGACACTCCTACGTCCAGCTTTACTTCTTAAAAGGGTGATTATGCAAAAGTACGGCTTCACCTTTTTTTGGCTCTAAAGAAAAAAACAATACGATATAAATGTTTTTTTTTCTTTTTTCAGATATTCGGTATTACGGCGGGTTAATTACAAAAATACTACCAACACGATACCGGTACTGAAAAGGCTGAAAAAATGTCATTATACTTCAATTTTTTGAAATTTCCTTTGGTTATTATATATGTTTGAGTGTACATTCTAGTAAAGCCAGCTAAAATAAACAATTTTTCAAGAATAAAAAAAATCGACATCACGCTTCGTTTTTGAGTTTTCGAGTGCAGGAACTACAGAAATTAGTTTTAAGTTGATAACTACGATTTCTTGAATCCGGTGATTTGAGTGCATATTCTGGTAAATTCTGTCAACATAAATACTTTTTCAGTAATAAAAAAATCGATTTCTCGCTTCGTTTTCGACATATCGAGTGCTAAAGTTTGAAAATGTTTGTTTGCCTTGATAAAATATAATGAACAAGTTCATATTCTATTTCCAAACTTTAGAGCTCAATATCTCGAAAACGAAATGAGATATCGATTTTTTTCTTTTTATTATTGAAAAAGTGTTTATTTTGGCTAGTTTCACCAAAATATATACTGAAATAACAGCGTCTAGGAGATCGTAAACTTTAATATTAAGCCAATTTCTATAATTTTGGGCTCGTTTTTTTGATATCTCAAAAAAAAAACGAAGCGAAATATTTATTTATTAATTTTTTTTACTCTTGAAAGTCTTTATTTTGGTGGGTTTTATCAGAATATGCACTCACACGTACACATACCTGTGGGTATGTAAATTAGCAATACAATTTATTGAGTAAATCAGTTGCAGAACCTTTAATATTTTGTAAACAACTTAATTTGCTAAATTTCGCTCATTGTGATGCTACAATCGAATTTATTTTGTTGATGAATAATGCATTTGACATACTAAATTCTAGAAAATGATGTATTGAAAATATTTAAAGTTTTAATTACTTCGTCAATGTCACTATAAAAATAATATTGAGATTTATAGCTAAGGAAGGTGTGTAGGAGGAGTGTAATATTATTATAAGTAAACTGGAAATATTCAAATTTTTATTTACGAGTTCCAAATAAAATAAAAATCCAAAATAAAAAATTGACGGATATTTCCCAGTTTACTTACAATAATATTAAACCCCTTCTACACATCTTCCTTAGCTATAAATCTCATAATTTATTCATTCCTCAATTTACTCTGAAAATGGTCGTAAGACTGGAAACGCGTTAAGCAGAATATTATTTTTATAGTGATATTGACGAAGTAATTAAAACTTTAAATATTATCAATATTTAAGATGAAATTTCACAAAGTAATTCTCTCGGCAGTGAATTATTTAGAAAATTATGTAACTTCGACTGGAAGCAGGCAGTTAGTAATCAGTGTAATCACAATGTAGATAAAATTTAACATTTTTATGTAAATTTTAAAGAATATCTATTTGGTCTAAAATTAGAAAATAGTAAGTCAATTATGTCAAGTAGTAGGAAAACGGGTTTTCTAGGCTTACTACTATAGGTTTCGAAACTGTCATAAATCGTTTATAAATATCCCAGACTTGGATTTAAAATTTTTTACCAGGGTATAAATGTAGTCAAGATCATTTGAATCTATTTTTTAGTGCTATCCGATCTCATAAAGGGTTCAATAATAACAAGAAAATTTTGAAAAATTGAATTTTTTCAAATTTAACGGCAATTACCCAGCCTTTTCAGTATTTGCATCGAGTTGTAGTATTTTTGTAACTAAACCATCGTAATACTGAACATTTAAAAAAAATTAATATCGAACCGTTAGTTTTTTTTTTTTTTTTAAAGCCAAAAATAGGTGATGCAATCTCCTCGTGCGCTTCGTCTCGTGCTCTTGTATATGTACCTTTAAAAGCCCCCCTCCCCCATCCTACAATTTCATGTAATTACCAGAACCTATTTAAAAGTACTCTAGATAGTAAAAAATTTTACATCTTACGAAAGTGACAAGTGCGCAATGATATTTTTAAGATAATGAATATAAAAAATGTCTTCTGATTAATGTGATTTGTTAGTATTATATACAGTTATGTAATTTAATTTTTCAAGAAAATATATATATCTACATAATTACATATTAAACTTATGTACAAAAAATTGATGCAATAACCCCCTCCCCTAATTCAACCCCTCTTTTCCTTTCTTGTTTCACTTTCTTAACCATAGAGTACTACAAAGGGTGAAAAAACACCTATGCGTTGTTATATTTTTGTAATTTAAAAGGGAATGCGGAGAGTTTTTGCTAAATTTTCTTGTATGCATCTTCAGTAGTTGTGACCTTGCCCTTCTATCGTTTGTTATCGATACAATTCAATTTTTTCTTTAAATATCCTGTATAGTAAGTAAATCGCAAAAATCATTGTAGTAATCTACGGTTAAAAGATGATCATTTTATGTGGCATGTATTCCCCATTATAAACTGAAGAGTAAAGTAGATAAAAGTGCTCTGTTAAATTTTTATAATTTCTTGGGAGGAGCTTTTGAAAGTTTTTAGGTGCATATACTTCTTATACAATAGCAATTTTTTTCCATTGAATTTTTACGAATCTAGTAGAAGTCTTGATGAAGGCAAATTTTCACAAACAAAAATTCGAAATAGAACATTGAAACATTTATAATTTTTAAATATGATTTAAAAAAAAAAAGTTAACATAGCATCTTTATTTGTTCACCCTTTTAATAACATTTATAGTTTTATATAACAACTGCTTTTGAAAATTAAAAATAATTTGGCAAAATAATTCTTTTTTGAGATTCGTAACCAAAACCCGTCAATAAAACCAATTGAAAATGAAAAATATTTTGAAAAGATTGAAAGTTCTACAATACCTCAAACGTCTCAAACAACACCATCAAAGGACCAAATAATTCGAATGTTAAAAAAAAAAATTTTAAAACTCGAACAGCGAAACAAGAAGTTACAGCAGAAGTTACGTCGTTTACAATATCAGAAAAGTAAACGAATTAAGAAATTAAAAAATTTTAAAATTACGATTAGTTCATTAAAAAAAAATAGATACATTAATGAAGAGGACCAGAATTTATTAATTCAAAAATTTGATAATGATCCGAAATTGACGAGCTTTTTACTTGGAAAAAAGAAAACCAAAAAATATTGTCCCGAGGTACGAAAATTTGCAATAACATTGCACTTTTTATCGCCGAAAGCGTACGAATATGTGCGCAATCAATTTGATAATCGTTTACCTCATACAAAATCTCTATCTAAATGGTATTCGACAATCAACGGCGAACCCGGATTTTCAAAAGAAGCGTTAGAAATGTTAAAAATTAAAACATCTGAAAGTAATAAAAATATTTATTGTTCGTTGAGTATGGATGAGATGGCAATTCGCCAACATCTTGAATGGGATGGGAAAAGGTACTC
Organism: Brachynemurus nebulosus; assembly: GCA_035578155.1. NCBI lineage: Eukaryota > Metazoa > Arthropoda > Insecta > Neuroptera > Myrmeleontidae > Brachynemurus > Brachynemurus nebulosus. The sequence goes on along the minus strand of JAPWDM010000134.1, from coordinate 19,186 downwards.
TGGGTTGGTTGATATAGGCAATTCGATTGAACTCGAAAGTGTAGGTATAGCTAAAGAAGTTTTGGTTTTTATGGTCGTAGGAATCAATGAACGTTGGAAGGTTCCTGTGGGATACTTTTTTATAAATAAATTAACAGCTGTTCAAAAAGCAGAGTTAATAAAACAATGTCTCCAACTTCTAAAAAATTGTAATGTTATCGTTACAAATTTGACATTTGATGGTTGTCCGACAAATTTTACGATGGCGACAGTATTAGGTTGTAATTTTAATTTACAAAATCTGAATACGACAATAGAATCTGTCGGTAGTACACATCCAACTTTTGTATTACCTGATCCGTCGCACATGATTAAATTGGTGAGGAATGCATTCGGAGAGTTAAAGGTATTTATAAATAAAAATGGAGACTATATAAACTGGTCCTACATTGTAGAATTAAATATACTGCAAGAAAATGAAGGTTTACATCTTGCTAATAAAATACGTCAAAAGCATATTTCATTTTTTAAGCAAAAAATGAAAGTTAAATTAGCAACACAATTACTGAGTAAATCAGTTGCAGAATCTTTAATATTTTGCAAACAACTTAATTTGCCAAATTTCGCTCATTGTGATGCTACAGTCGAATTTATTTTGTTAATGAATAACGCATTTGACATACTAAATTCTAGAAAATTATATGATTTCGACTGGAAGCAGGCAGTTAGCAATCGCAATATAGATAAAATTGAAAATTTTTATTTAAATTTTAAAGAATATCTCTTTGGCCTAAAATTAGAAAATGGTAAGTCAATTTTGTCAAGTAGCAGGAAAACTGGTTTTCTTGGCTTTCTACTAGGTTTCGAAACTGTCATTTCTATTTATAAATCGTTTATAAACATTCCAGACTCGGATTTAAAATTTTTACCAGTGTATAAATGTAGTCAGGATCATTTGGAACTATTTTTTGGTGCTATCCGATCTCATGGAGGGTTCAATAATAATCCGACTGCACGACAGTTTAAAGCGGCGTATAAAAAAATATTAATAAATGCCGAAGTTAAAGAAGGGGGTCTTGGAAACTGCATACCATTAGATCAAATTAATATTTTAAACTGTACTAGTACAAAATCTCCAGTTGCAATAATTAATGAACAAAATGTAGTATATAATAATACTGTAGGGGACAATAATGAACCAAATATTAGTTCAGACTACCTTGAATATATTTTGTCATCAAATATTTTATCAGAATATATAGAACATGTTCTTATTTACATAGCAGGTTATATAAGTTACAAATTAAGTAAAAAATTGAAATGTGAAATGTGTATTTCATTAATAATAGGGACAAAAGGAAATTTGTTAAATTCTTTCATTTGCTTAAAGTCAAAAGGAGGATTAATGTACCCTAGTGAGGACGTAATTGACATTGTAAATAATGTCGAAAAACTATTAAGAATTTATAAGTTTTATAATTTTGATAAAAAAATTAAACAAAATATTAGTGTGCAACTTATGGATAAGTACCAAAGCAAACCTATTTTTCAAAAAAGTCAGCATGCTCAAACTATAGTGGAAGATCACATTCCTTTGTTAATTAAAGCTATCTGTTTTGAGTACATTGACTTGAGACTTCATTATTTATGCAAACAGATGTCTGCAAAGGAAACTATTAGGCAATATTTAACGAAACTAATTACATTTCGTGGAGAATAAAATAAAATAGTACATTACGTAATTAAGGTCGTAAGTTATAATATGCCTTACAACCGAGCATGGTGACCACTTTACTAGAAAACCTGGAAATGTCAGGGAATTTTTACTTTCTGGAAAAGTTAGGGAATTTTACCAGAAGACTGGAAAAAGCCTTGGGAAAAAATTGATTTAGAGATAAAACTTCAATCAATTTTTCACTTGTTTTTAGATTAGATTTAAAAATTAGCGCGTATTTCTTTTTTTTATTATTATTATTATTATTATTTATTTAGGTACTTGATTTACTTTTTTACGTCATTTAATTTTCTTTTAGCTTTTTTGGGACAAAGTAGGCATTTTTCACAAAATAGGGAATTTTTTAATAAAATATCTGGAAAACCTGGAAAAGTCAGGGAATTCGATCTTCAAAAATCTGTGGCCACCATGCCGAGTTACGTATTTAATATAAACTTAGCGCGAATATAATACATTAAAATTATGTCAAATTTATGTTGAAATGCAATGAGTGCCTTCGTTGGCTAAATCAGTTACTTCAAAATGATGTAGGCACATGCGCACACTAATTAAAAACTGCGCGAGAATTGGCGGAAATTAGTAACGTCAGTTCCTGCGAAATTTTTAGTTAGTGTGCGTATGTGCCTACATCATTTTGAAGTAACTGATTTGGCCAACGAAGGCACTCATTAAAAATAAATGTTAATCTTCAGTTGTTAGGTAATGGCGGTAATGGCTCATACATAATCAATGAAATAAGGAATAAGAAGTATGCCATCTAGTGACGTTGAATGGAACTTTAATTGGCAAGGATTAAATTTCCCTGGTGGATGTTTACGGAACAAACATGACAGATACTTACCGACAACTGTTTAACTCCTTTAGGACTAATGACGAGCTCAGCTCGTCATAATAATTTTTAGAACAAATTCAACTGAAGTGTGTGCATTGTCTTATATCGATAACTGGAGGCTGTATAGTATAGAGCGGTCATACTGTAAATAAATTAAACAAAATGTACCAAACTTGAAATTAAACTTATAGAGATATTAAATTTTTTATCTAAAAAATTGGAATATATGGCGGTACTAAACGGGTTAATAAATGTACCGGCTTTAATATTTCATTGTTCTATAAAAATTTTGCAGCGATTTCGTTATTGGACATCATGTGAACATTTACGAAATAGTAAAAAATACTACGAGATCTCTTCGCTGAGGTTGATGTGTGTTGGTACCAAAGAATGAAACTTTAAATATTGTAGCTGTGGATCTGTTGACGTAGCATAGCACGCTACGGTGTTGGTCATAGCACGCTACGGTGTTGGTCGGTGACGGAACGGTATAATGAGCATTGTTACATATGAATTGCTAATAAAGAATATTTTTTGCATGTGTCGGTACGGTCACGGTCATGGTATGATACGGTGTAGTAGGTCTTGTCCTTAAAACAACAATGGGAGCATTCGTAACGCACGTAGCCAAAGTGTCTTGATCTTACTTTTAAGAACATTACACTTGTTTTGAAGTGTTTCTGTCTTACTTTGGAGATATTTGTATATTCCTGTCTCACTTTCCATGTTCTTGAGAGAAGGGTGAAGATATGTATACATCGTACACATACCTTCACCCTTCTCTCAAGAACATGGAAAGTGAGACAGGAATATACAAATATCTCCAAAGTAAGACAAAAGCACTTCAAAACAAGTGTAATGTTCTTAAAAGTAAGATCAAGACACTTTGGCTAGGTGCGTTACGATTGCTCCCAATTTCTAACATGGTCACTGATTATTTTTATTCTATAATTTTTAAATGTGGCTGTACTTCAGATATTAAGTATTTATATCGTGAAAAACCATGACAAAATATTTAACATGCATTAATTTTTTGTATCAGAGCTCTCTGGTTTGTAACGGTGAAAGCTCCGTTAGTTAACGTTGGGCTAACAAAATTTTCGTCCCGAACGCCACCAATGATGTCAGCGATTTTAACCTGTTGCAAGTTTTATTTATTATAACTTGTGTAAACAATTTTATGTAGTAGCACCAAATAAATATTATTATCATTATTATTATAAAAATTTACCAGCTAAGTGATATTAAACGTACTAAACCATTGGTACTTGGACTGGTCCTGGGTCTCAGTACTATAGACAGTTATGCCCTTAGAGGCTTTTCTGCAATACCTATGCAAATGCACACGAATATTGGCATACTTTCTTAAAACAGTTTATGGTTTTTACAACTATCCAGTTTCAATTTTTCATCGAACAATTGCAGTATTTCAGCAACTGATCTACTTAGTAACAAGGCTTAATTTTCATTTTTTGTTTAAAAAATTGAATATGTTTACGTTTTGAGTATGTTTGGTAAATATGAGTTTTCTTTTTCTTGAAACTCAATGTTTTAATAAAAATTAATTTAATCGTCACCATCAAATAATACATTTATTGTTCTAAATGCATTTCTTACTAATTATTCTTGCACATGGTAAAATTTATTGGGTATCCATGAAATGTTAAATTATAATATTCAGTCCATATCTTTTTAGTAAAAAGTAAAAACAGGAAGCGGGAACCTTCTACCGTTTATTGACAGCAACTGCCATATTAAAAGTTCTTTAATCAATTTAACAATTATAGCTTTAGTACAAAACCCTACAATGTCCTGTATTTATTAACCCATACTATCTACGATATCTACTGTATTTACTTAACATCTAAGAACACTTCGCTTAATATATTCGCGAATATTCATTTCATTCCTATCCATGGCTATAACGAGCAGTATATGGAATTTCAGCGCAATTAATGCACATGCTTAATAGTAGGTAATATAAACCCGGTTGGTTTGAAATGTCCAAAACCACCGTGACCTACATCGTAAGTTGGTGGGTACATTAATTTCTAAATAACATGAATCTAATTTTTAATTAACGATCGTTTAATATTGTAAAATGGTCGTCTTACGTAAAAGCTTGTTAGACGGTAGTTTGGCAAAAAAATATTTTCAATTACAATAGGCCTATTCAAGACAACGTCTGCTTGTAAGCCACTTAAAATGGTCTGAATGAAACTGCTGCGCTTCAATATGCTTCATAAATAAAAAAAGAGACTATTCGTCTCTAAACAGATTATGGAGGGTAGAGTAGATACTCTACCCTCCATAAAACAGATATAAAACATACATACAGATTGTGTTGTTAATTAATTATTTAAAATTTAGATAATCTTCATGAAAATAATTTGCGTTTTCAGCCGTTTTGTTTCAAAAGTTTTGTGTACAATTCTTATTATAATAAAAAATTACAAAGCAGATTTAAAAAAGAAATAAATAAGTAAAATGAATTAAACTATGGGAGCATTCATAACGGGGCAAGTCAAAGTGTCTTGATCTTACTTTTAGGAACATTACACTTGTTTTTAAGTACTTCCGTCTTACTTTGGAGATATTTGTATATTCCTGTCTCACTTTCCATGTTATTGAGAGAAGGGTGAAGTTATGTATACTTCGTATGCGTTCGGTATACATCGTATACATACTTTCACCCTTCTCTCAAGAATATGGAAAGTGAGACAGGAATATACAAATATCTCCAAAGTAAGACGGAAGTACTTAAAAACAAGTGTAATGTTCTTAAAAGTAAGATCAAGACACTTTGACTTGCCCCGTTATGAATGCTCCCTATTCCTACGAGAAAAATATTTGAATATTTCAACGAGTTTCCGTTATGACTGAAAACGCTATTTATTTTCATTAAAAATAAATTCAAGAAAATTAGCTAAAGTAGTAAGTGAAAAATATGCTTTGTTTTTGGTTGAAAATACTACGAGCTATTGACCAATGTGCTTGCGAGCGGCTTAGAAGCAGACGTTGTCTTGAATAGTCCTAACGTTATGTTCGTGATTACAAATTATTTTTAATACTACATAAAATTATTTATATTTTCTAAGAATCCTCTGTGATGAAATCGAGAGTTTCTCAATTAATACCAAACTAAGAATTCGCCTTAATAAAAGTTTCCTTTATGCGTGTGATTGTAAATTTTATGATTAACTTGTTCATGCTCAATATTGAAGATATAAACAATTAGTTTTAAGAATTTTCTTGATCAGATTTTTAAAAAGTCACTATTTTTCACTTTTTTGTAATAGTTAGTATTATGAACTAAAAAAGGTATAATAATCTAGTATTAGTATATTTATAAACTAGAAAAAGTATAAATTCTCAAAATACTGATGTGAATATAGCGTATATAGTAAGATAAGATAAAACGGATAAAAAAGAATGTAAATACAGTACTTATTCTCAAATGGAAACACGTCGGGACTGGGGAAGTGGGTGTTTCCATTTGAGAATCACCAATGTCGGTTGATGATATTTAATCATAACTAAATACATAGAAATTACATATGTATGAAATAAACTCTTATAGTTTAAATTATTTTATACGGCGAATATCCAATGGTACTGACTCCGATTTTACATAGTGACGTCAGCGAATTATATAATATACAATGTAAATGATGCAACGCAAAATAAAAATTGTTAAGTTTATTTTAAAAACGATCGGAAAACCCACTTTATAACTGAGTTGAATACTGAAAAAGATTCCAGAAGATTCTATTCAAAAGCTAGAAAAGATAATATAGATGCTCGCGTTTCCATTTGAGAATAAGTACTGTACCGCTTTCGTATCTAACAATAAGTCACAAGAATGCCCTCTTTTATTTAGACATTTTTTTGAATACATTGAGTTAGCTCACCTTGTCTAATCAAGTATGTAATCACCATACTACATTTAATCGATTACGCACAACTATTATATAAATCTTTATACCAAAGCAGCGCTTCTTAAACTATCGTTTCGTAACCCTACATGGGATCGCGAAATACTAGGATCACGAAAATTAAACATATTGTTCAAGACAAAAATATTTGATTTATGCATCCATTTGTATGTTTGGTTTAATATTTAATATCTATGGTCGGGAAAAATTTTGTGATGAAAAGCGTGATTATGAATGAAAAAAAGTTTAAGAAGCGTTGTACTTAATCTTATCCAAGTTAACACCTTGAGGGTCACTGATGTCATAAGACGTTCAGTAAAACTTTACTAACTTACACACCACGTCGTTTAACGTGGTAACGACGAATCAACAATTCTATATAAAGTGTACCTATAAGCTATCAAAATAGTGTATACCTTTTCCAACAATTTTTGGGATGACTTTTCGAGAGGGTGTAATTAGTGACCATAAACTTTCAAAAAGTTAAATTATTTTATTGCTTACAACAAATACCACCCTATGTTCACTCCAATTGTATTTAAATTTGTTACCTGTTTTAAAAGCGACGGTTTCTTTTTGCATGTATATAGATAAGTAGGTAACATGCTGCAAACAATACTGCTGATTATTGCCGTACTTGAAAAGTCATCTCATTTAAATATTGAAAAACTGTACCAGGCGTTTGATCCTTATAGATTATAACCGTCATGGTGTTAATTCAGTCTTTTTAATTTGTATTTAATTATTTAATAAAATTATATTTAGTGAATGTATAGTCTTTTGTATGTTTGTGCCTTTCAAGGGAGCATTCGTAACGCACGTAGCCAAAGTGTCTTGATCTTACTTTTAAGAACATTACACTTGTTTTGAAGTGTTTCTGTCTTACTTTGGAGATATTTGTATATTCCTGTCTCACTTTCCATGTTCTTGAGAGAAGGGTGAAGGTATGTATACGATGTGAAGATATGTATACATCGTATACATACCTTCACCCTTCTCTCAAGAACATGGAAAGTGAGACAGGAATATACAAATATCTCCAAAGTAAGACAGAAACACTTCAAAACAAGTGTAATGTTCTTAAAAGTAAGATCAAGACACTTTGGCTACGTGCGTTACGAATGCTCCCTTATAATTTTAACAGAAAGTTACGTCCAAATAAGAATATGTAAAATTTTCAAGCAATTGATGCACCTATTAAACGAAACGTAAGTACCTATAAAATCTTTTTGCCGAAATAATCAAACTGTATTTAAATATTGCTTCCAAGATTACTAAAGACAGGAAAACATTGTGGCTACTTTTGAAATTTGTCACCAGATGTGACACCGTCTATGTGTCACCAGATCACAACAAGTGGCATAATTTCTAAACTTTTCGATTCTTTTTAAAGAAATTTTCAGAAATTAGGTGGTTTGGTTCCTAGATGGTACCTTACGAATTTCATCGCAATCGGAGTAATGGTAGCCATGGCGCTACCGTAAAATCCCATTAAATTTCGATATCTTACTTGCTATTAGACCCACTTCGCTCAAATTTTAAGAGTATTTGGGAGTTAATCCATGTATAATCTGCTATAAATTTAAATATAATCAGAATTATGATAGTTTGTGTGCATAAAAAAACGTAAAATAGGGACTTGGGGATCTAAAAAACCCTAAAATAAACGGTTGGACGAATTTTAAACAAATTTTGCTCAAATATTATTCAGACTCCGAAACGTTCTCCAAATATAGGTATCTACGAAAAGGTCTCATGGTATGAAAATTAGATAATCTACTAAAATATGATTTGTATATTATTAGTAATACTTCTATTAAAATATAAGTAGCTAAATATAGCTACTTTAGAATTGTTGGACTCTAAATGAGGTACTATAAGGAACTAAATTTTTGTGCAAAATTTCACAATATAAAATTTAAATGAACGTGTGGTAAAAATTATCCGTCAATGTCACCAAATAGAGCCCAAATTACAAAACAAAAACTTTTGACAAAATTCTGTTCAAATACTATTGAGATTTCCGAAAAAAATGAAAGTAAGGTTAAAATTGTCTTCCAGAGCCTTGGTATCCCAACAAAAGCCAATAATGAAAGTGCTTCTAAAACTATATTGGTAGGTGTAAATATCTTGAGTTGCAACAAATTTTTTTGAACTGTACAATAAAAATATAATTTCAGAGTACATATTTGATAGAAAATTTGGAAATTTTATATTTTAGAGTATTTCTTACTTTAAACATCACTTTAATAATATGATAAAGCATAAAATTGAAGACAAGAAGTAGTTAAACATAAGATCACTTCAAATATTGTATAAAAGTCTGTTACGAGTACGAGGAAGCTGTATTTCACACCCTATTTACAGCGTATTTATTTATTTGAGTATTTTTTCCCCAATTTATGGGAACATAAAATATTTATTATTCGTCGATTGATAATTAAAATAAAAACTGATGTGATTACTGATTGATTAGTAATTTACTGATAAAATCGTCGAATAGCATTTTTAAGAAACTGATTATTGAATCAAATAAAACAAATATTCAAAATAATCAATTAATTATATATAATTCTATGCAGAAATTACAATTATGAACAAAATATATTAATAATTATTATATTATACGTATTATACTGTTTTAAAAACACTGGCAATGTTTTAATTATATTAACACCGCTACTGTTTGTTTACAAAATGACGTCATTCATTATAAGCACGTTAAGATTCATAATATGTTGATCAGTATTTTGCGAAATGCTCCTTCCTTTACAATATTATATACCTTTCCTTCTTCCATGACCGAGATAAATAATTTAACTTATGTCAAAATTGTTTAAATATTTTGAATTTAAATTATTTAAGTATTTTGAATTGTAAAAGTTTATAAAATATTTAAAATAGTTAAATTTACGGTAAATATATGAAATAATTATAGTGAAAAAAATTTAAAAATAATAAAGAAATTAAATATTTTGCGTTTCAGTCAGATGACATTATTTATTTAAAATGGGTAAAAGTATGTGAAGAAAAAATCGTTTTTAATTTAACGACAACAAAAATTTGGCTTGATCAATTTGAAGAATCAGACTACACTAGTTTAAAAGAAAAAAATTCGTCAAGTGCGTGCTAGACACGCATTTTCAGAGGTCCGTGTTCAATAGCTAATTTTTCATAATTTTCAAAATAAAATGTAGGAAATTTAAGTGTACACATATATATATATATATATATATATATATATGTATATATATATATATATATATATATATATATATATATATATATATATATATATATATATATATATATATATATATATATATATTACGGAATTGACCTTATAAGTCGCATATAACATCTAAACGAAAAAATTACGCAAGAGCCGCGCAGCGACGAGTGGATAATTACGCGAGTCTATAATATGCCTTACAACCTAGTTACGTACTATACTTTATCTACAACTAACATAAAATTCACAATAAAAAATTTGGTACGAAAATGGTACATCAGAATTATGTCAAACTTGTATGTCAAGTATATCAATGAATCAGTTGTTAGGAGACAATTTTCGACAGATTTTAATACAATATACCTACATCTACAGTATAAAGATTAACAAAAAAGATGAATGAAAGCTGTGACTCTTCACACACAATCGCAACCTTTTGCAATTACAGTACAAAATTCTGAATCAGCCTGTAATAGACATAACAATGATAACTAGCAATCGCCGAAAAAAAAAATGATATTTCTCTAAAGTGTTCAAAATTCTTAGGATATGATTAAACTGACATTCACAGTATCATCTGTTAATTTATAAAATTAGTACCTAGATATTAAAACCTTAATAAAGGTTATTATTAATGTATTTTGGCCAGTTATTAATATTAATTACAAGACAACTGACTTATTGAGAACCTTATTAAAAATTATTATTCTGTTGATTATGAGTAGTAAAATTTAGGATTCGCACCTCAAATTAGCTGTCCAGTTTTAAGACTTTAGGCTTATTTTACAACTTTGAGCAAGAACAGGTAAACTAGTATTTTTCATGTAGATTTCATATATGTTATCCAAATTTTAATATACCAAAGCATATCCACCCTATTTCAAAATTTATCCCCAATTTTACCTAAATGGTTTCTCCAGTAGATCCGACCCTGGCTTTCTATACATCAGTAGAAAGTTCTCTAAGAATAAAGTGTTGTGTCAATTTAAAGTTTTTCACTTTCGGTAATTACGCAGAAGCACGGCTCCATCTATTTTTGGCTCTAAAAGAAAAACGAATGATCGAATTTTAATGATTTTTTTTTTAAAATGTTCGTCGCTACGGCGGATTAATTTTAAAAAAACACTACAAATCGATACCAATAATGGAAAAGCTGGGAAACTGTTTTAAAATTTGATAAATTCAATTTTTGCCAATGTATTTTACGCATATTTTGGACAGAAAATGCCGGAACCAATCAGCGTTCAGCACACATGTCACGACTCTATTTATTAAAGGGACTCTACAGCACACTAGAGTCCTTATAATAAATAGAGTCGTGACATGTGTACTGAATGCTGATTGGTTACGGCATTTTCTGTCCAAAGTTGAGTAAAACAAATTGAAAATAAATTAAATATTTAACAAAAATCATTTAGGTTAACCTAGAAAGAAAAATTAAAATTTTTTAATTGTTCATAAATTTATAACATATTAACAATAATTATGTAATTAAAAATATTTACTCAAACATGTGATAATTAATTTTGAACCTTCCCGCTCTGTTTTGGATAGAAAATGGATGACATGTCACGACTCTTAGGGACTCTACAGCACACATGTCACGACCGTCTCCCTTGTTGGGATCTCATATGTATATACAGTTGAATTTTTATATTTAGACAATGACGTAATAAATTAGCACAACCCTTCAGAGTCACGTCATATGGATTTTAAGCCAATAATTGAATACAAAATTTTTAATACTCCTTCAAAAATTCCGTCTCGATTCAACATTACGAATTAGAAAAAGATAATATAATAATTTAATCCAACCTAATTTAAAAAAAAAAACAATTGAAATATGAATGATAACAATATAAATAACTTACAATATAAAGATGCGACTTACGTCGTTACCTATTTTTAATAACAATCCAGAAGAAGACGTAATTATAATGAGTTGTCTACCAAAAGTTGCTCTTAATAAGATTTTCAATTATTTTGAATATTGGACAGTAAGGCTCAACGTAATGGTAAACTATTAATTAAATTTTACTGTGCAAGTGGATCAAATAGTTATGAATAATAGTTATTTAATCACAAACAAATCAACCAAACTTTCCAATCTTATCTAAATTTTTTTTTATCAACAACAACTCACTCACATTTTATTTTAAAAATGCTTACTTTTTGACTTTAGCGTACTTTTTCACTTGACCTAGTAGTGTACTTCTAAGTAGTTTTCAGTGATATACTTTAGAATTAGTTTATTTAAGGCAATTCAACTATTTTAACGAATTTCCGAAAGGAAAATTTAGCTGTTACAACAACTGTCATGAAACTTGACCTCAGGACTATGCTTGAAATTTTTCACCAGAAACCGAAAATAATACCGATTCGCAAGCCTTATATATATATATATATATATATATATATATATATATATATATATATATATATATATATATATATATATATATATATATATATATATATATATATATAAGGTAAGAGCACCAGTAGCCGTCACTGACCCAATAGCCGTCAAATTTCAGTAAAATGATAAATATTAAGATATTATGCAAGCATATATTTGTAACACAGATAAAGCAGACAATTTGTATCACTTCTTGACAGAGTGTCCCTGTCCAATCATACCGAATTCACTACATAGCCAAATACACATTGAAAGATATTACTCAAAATAACAATCATCTAAAACTATTAAACATTGAATCCAAAGAACAAATGAATAATATTTTTTTCTACATTTTGCCCTGGGAGAATAACCATAGAGCGAGAAACTTAAAAAATTATAAATAAGAATTTATTTTGTTACAACGTCTTCCTTTAAATTACTGAATATTTGTTATTGATGTTGTTATCTTTTTCATTAGAGATATATTGTTAAATGTTATTTAACACTTCTTGATAACACAAGAAGTACATAATTGTTAAATCATTAAGCTAAAATTGTTAGGCCCGGCATACACGTTACGATATACTGGAGAGGTATACCTGTACAGGTAAACTGCAGCGGTAATTGAAAATCAGTATTCTCTACCTGCGCAGGTATGTATATCGCAGCGTGTATGTGAGTCAAACAACACCTACACAGGTTTGATTTCAATTGTTTATACGCTTTCATAGTAAGCGTCATGAGTAATCATGAGTAAAATCTGTGCAGTTTACCTGTACAGGTATACCTCTCCGGTATACTGTAACGTATGTGAGCTCGTTGCCTGTACAGTTTACCTGCACAGGTTTATCTGCGCAGGTATACCGTAACGTGTATGCCCGGCCTTACTTGATACTGTATAGGTATTCTTATTTTGTATTTATGAAAAAGCTCAATTGCCAGTCGATGTTCTATACAAATTGTATTTAAACATTAATAAAATGTTGATATGTTGTTTATACAGAAAGTATTAATGAATCGAATAATTGTGCTGAAATGACAATTTCGCCAGTGGCGTAGAATATAGGAGGAGTTAAACCTTATTTGTGACAGTAGTTAGAAAATCTTATTTAACATAGTTTAGTATGGTTTACGGTACCTACAAATCCTGCCAAGTATGATAGAGATACGTCAAATAGTTTTAAAGTACTGGGCAAAAATAGTTATTAAATTTTTAAATAAAACACTCGTAGCTTAGTAAAGAGCAATTTTATCTAAGTGATTGGGGTTGAATCTTTATATTCCGAGCCCAGGAATCCTCAATTTAAATATTTCCAATTATTAATGAAACACCTATATATATATATATATATATATATATATATATATATATATATATATATATATATATATATATATATATATATACATATATATATATATATATATATATATATACATATATATATATATATATATATATATATATATATATATATATATATATATATATATATATATATATATACAAATTTTGGCGAATCGGCATCATGTTCTGGTGACCTCAAAATAAATTTCTATTATAGTCCCGAGCTCAAGTCTTCCCATGACAGTGGCAGTAGTAGCTGAATTTTTCATTTGGAAGTTCATTAAAACATTTGAATAAAATAATAAAATAAAAATTTAAAATATATTTAGCAGTACACTACCAGTTCAAATGAAAAAGTATAATAAGCTCAAAAAATAAATAATTTTAAAATAAGAACATTACATCAAAACAAGGTATTGAAAAATTATTACTAGCTGTACTCGGGACGTCGTTTGCGTGAAGCGTTGGTATAAAATCAGTGAGAAATATATATTATATGTTTAGTATAGTATATATAATATATTGGTATCTAAATCGCCAACTATCTACAGTATCAGTACCTTACAATTTTCCAAAAACATTCCATGTACAGATACGGTCTCGTTACAATTTTATGATATGTGTATTGTGTATATAGATTAGTAATGCACTGCATTTTAAATATAATCTTATTTATAAGAACTGAAAATGACTCATTTCAAAAATAAAATTTTGTAACATATATAAAAGTTATTATAATTTCTACTATACTATTTCAATATATTAGATACATAGTAGATCTTGTGAGAGATAGTTATATTACGAGCTTGTCTGATACATAAATTAATGTGAATGAGTTATTTTCAGTTGTCGTTGTTTTCTTTCACTATAAGTAATAAACATATTATGTACTTGGAATTTATTGATTGTTTTTTAAAGGTTTTTTGGATATAAATTTAATATTTTGCGGGTTTTATTGGTCTTATTATATCATACGCATCTGTTTAATCATAAGTTTAACCTTCCGCGTATTATAAAATTTATAAATAATTAGTCTCTTTGTCAAAACCACTAGAATAATATGAACATGCCATATTTAAGTTTGTGGGCTTTTAATATCTGGGTTTTAATATATGGGTTACTATAATACTATTATAATTATATAGTAATTAAACTTTATGTCCTTAAAGAATTGCGGTCAGATTAACTGTTATTTACCAAATTAAATTTCAGACTTTTTTTTAATTGCTGTTCATTTTTGTTAGTAGAAGCTCTAATAGCACATCAATTTGCTAACCCGTCAGACGTCAGAAAACTACGGTCGGCGGGCCAGATCTGACCCACCTGCTGTTTTTAATCCGGTTCGGCAATTAATATTTTGTCTTTTTTAACTTTAATAATGTTTTTTGATGGTGAATTTTTTGAATGAATACTTTTAGTAGAAGATAGCTAAATAAATTATTTAAAGTTTAAAGAAATGGGTTAATTCAAATTCTAGAATGATGATACGATCCACTAAAATCACCTGCATGGGGAGTTACATTTGCATTGGAAATGTATACCTCTAATACGAAAAGATATTTTCAAAAACATAAAATAAAGATATAAATTTCCAAACAATTTTATACCAAGCGAAGTCAAGTTTTAGTATTATAAAAAGATTATCTCAAAATTCCATTTTGTTATATATTATTAAGTTTTATTAAATTTTTTTAAACTTAAAAATAAATATAGTAACCTGACGAAAATTAGGTGCTTTAAATGTACCTATCATGTTTAATAACTAACCTTTATGTAGTCAAAATTATTTGTATCCCTGGCAATAGCGGGCTGTGGGTCAGAAAACAAATATAAGCTGTTATTGATAAAAAAAAAGTCTAACTACGATTGAAACATTTGGTTAATTTATTTGCAATTAAACAGTTATAATTTTGAACTATTTGTGTGAGCCTTACTGTACTATGCTTCGAAACATTTGAAATCTTCCAGTGGTGTGATTGTTTACGCTAACAAGAAGAGTATATCAAGTACACTGTTCAAATTTTTGTTGAAGAGTTTTGTTATCTAGTGATTGCTATCTAGCGAATATTATCTCGTTTTCGAAAATGACGAAATCTAAAGTCATTTATGAGGAAATGAATTCCGTGATTTTAAAATTGATAAACTATTTTACTTTAGAATTGCAAAATGGTGGTCCTTTGATTCCTTTAACTGCCGTACAAGAGGTAAATATAAAATTTTTGCAAATATATTAATTTATTAAGTAACACTCATGATTAATTTTAACATTTTAATTAAATACAATATTGCGCGGTTTTAGAGAGTAGCTTCAGCATTAGATTTAAGTATATCTTTAATTGCAAGAGCAGTTCAAGTGGCAAAAAAACCAGCTGAGCCTAAGGAACGCAAAAAAAGAATGTGTCCCAAAACTACCGACTGCGATTCAGTTGTAAAAAATGACATTATGAGGACCATTTATGATATGCACCGACATGGTATGTGTCATCATTGTAAATTATCTGGATACTTTTTAGAAATTTCACATAATATTAGATATTAAAATAAAAGTATAACATTTTTCTAAACATCATTTTATAACATCAAAAAGACTGTGGACAAAAAAAACTGAATAATATAATTATTATAATACTAAAGTTAGTCATAGCACACTTATTAACATCATAACTTAATTGAGTAAGTAATAGCTATTTCAAAATACTTTTCAGTAGAAAATTGTAACTTTGTTCCTTAAATATGTTGAAATTTTATTCTAATTGCTCAATTAAATTTTTAAATTATATAATTAAGTATTTTTATTTACTGAACTAAATTCACCACAGTATAGATCCATTACTGTATAAAATTTTGTATTGTGCCAAGATCTGCGAAAGAAAGTGAAGTTAAAATGATTTTCCGGGGCCTTGGTGCCTTGAAGGGCCTAAAATAGAAACAATTCTAAAACTGCTGGTATAGGTATCCATACTAAGTTCTTACGGTGCGGAAATTACCCATGCTAATAAAATATCAAGATAGTTATTTTAGAGAAACATTGGGCGAGCAGGGTCAAGTGCTATAAATAATTAATTTTGCGAGAATTTTGGAATATATGATTGAATTGGCCTATAAATTTTACCTATAATTCAGATAATTTTATGCGAGTGCCACCGCGGGTCGCAGCTAGTTAGTATTAATTTAATTTTGTCTGTCTGTCCGTCTTGAAATCTTTTAAACACGCCAGTAATATTAAGTACTAATAAAATTTGATTTTGATAGTATTTAATTGAACTGGCAGTCCTAAGCCTGTATGAAGTGTGAAGGAAAGATTTTTGAATAAAACAAAAATTATTTTATGAAATTCTACTGAGTGCATTTGAGTCCACACTAGGTAAGCGCCTTTTTAACTCATGCAGTTGTTCCCAGCACTATGGAAGAAAATGATTACATGAGACTAAAGTACACTAATAATTTATATTAATAAAGTAAAATTTTCGCAAAGTACTTTATTTGCTATTATAAGCTGAATTTCTACAAAGTCACGCTCACAATCAAGGCCGTGGACGAGCAAAAAAAGCTCCTTTTATATTCTCCCGGGCTCCCTACCGATAGTTATGAGCCCGCTCATAAAGCAAAAGTCCTTTTCCGATGCTGCAACCCCGACTACCCCCTCTTGTTGGGTTTGCAACACAATTCTAGACATTTTTAGGGAATTACTTCCGTTAAAATAACTAATGATTCATCCTCAAAATTGACACTTTGACTTACAAAATCTTATTTAAAATAAAGATAATAAATAAAGTTGATTATATCAAAATTGTAAATAAATACAGTAGTACAAAAAAGAAATTGAAAATATTTTAACAGTGTACTTTTGAGATACATTATTTATACCAATACCTAGATGCGCATGTCATTTATTAAGAGCAACTTTTGGCAGACAACTCATTATAATTACGTCTTCTTCTGGAGTGTAATTAAAAATAGGTAACAACGTAAGTCGCCTCTTAGTAAATAATTCATATAATTATCATTCATACTTCAATTGTTTTGGTTTAATTAGGTTGGATTAAATTATTATATTATCTTTTTCTAACTCGTAATATTGAATAGAGAAGAAATTTTTTAAGGAGTGTTAATAATTTTGTATTCAATTATTGGTGTAAAATTCATATGATGTCACTCTGAAGGGTTGAGTTTATTTATTACGTAATTGTCTAAACATATTAATCGGACGATATCTCACTTCTAATGCTTATCTTTTATTAATTTTAACAAACGATGACTGTCATTTTTATTTGTTGATTGTCCAAGAATTTACAATGAAGTTTTAAATGAGAATTGTTACGAAATTATTGACAAAAAATAATAATTCAAAAACAACATTTAATCACTAAGCGCCATCTAAAAAAATAATTTTCAACTTAAAGTGATTTCTCTCTTATCTACATAGCTATATATGTAGGTCCATATTATATAAGGAGGTGCTGTCACCTATCTAAAAAAACGAACGAAGCTCAAACGAACTAAAAATATCACAAGAGCGAATACAGAAGAACGTTTTAGGGATACACTGAATATGTTTGTTTGAATGAAAAATATCTTACTGCCTACCTTTTTTAACTTAAATACGTTGCGCTATAAAGGTTTTGGCTGTGGCGGACAGAATCACAGAAACTATAAGAGGTACGTTGTTGTCAACACGTACCTCTAATTATGAAATACTCCAGTAGAAAAACGACATTTAACTACAGGCGTTTTACCCTCTAAAAGTCCTCCCAAGCTTAATACAGTTACTAAAAGAGAAAACAGAAAACCGAAAGAATAGCATAAGAGACAACTGACAAGTGTCGGAAATTATTAAAATTTATAAACGGTTTAGTTTTAAAATTATGCGTTTTTAATATTTAATAAAAAGTAATTATTACAAAGGAAACAAAGGAAACGAAAGCGCAGCATAATATTAAAAACGATGAAGTTAAATTTAAGGAGATTGGTGTGCAAAAAGAGTAAATATTCTTAGGATTATTTTGCATTTTACTTAATAATTTCATTTTTAGATTAATAAATAAAAATGGTACATAGACCGATAAAAATTTTTATAAATCTTGTTGATAATTTATTCATCAATCATCAATTCATCATATATTGATTTAGCACTGAAAGTAAAGAATTTGTACCTACTTCGAAATACGCATATATAATCGTATTTAAATACTAGATCAGAAAGTTTCCAAAAATAAACAATAATCTGTGCATAAGCATATTAAGAAAGAAAACTGAACAAAATTATTTTGTAAATATTTATTAATAAATACAATAAGTCATACAAATATAGAACAGTGGTTTTATTTAACATTACATTTCAGGTTAATTAATAAATTCCAATGCGCTAATAAAATAAAATGAAACAAATCAACATTTTTGATTCCTTCTTTGGTAGTTTTTTAGTTTTTGAGTGTACATTTATATATCTCATTCAGTAGATCGGTCCGGATGACGTCACATTCATCTATCAAAAAATTAAATAGATTGCCTTGGTATGCATAATATAATGTGTGTATGCCGTGATATATATATATATATATATATATATATATATATATATATATATATATATATATATATATATATATATATATATATATATATATATATATATATATATATATATATATACATATATATATATATATGTATATATATATATATATATATATATATATATATATATATATGAAATTTTTTTTC
>JAPWDM010000020.1:9016268-9181517 GCA_035578155.1 Brachynemurus nebulosus | reverse complement strand
TTCCAAAATTAGGAAATTTACATTTTCACGGCAATCTTTGTACCGGTACAGGTCACATTTGTTCCCCCTCCATGTTTTAGAAACGATTTAAATTTTTAATTATCTGTCAGAAATCTAAAGATATGACGCCTAGCTGGTTTTCAATTGACACCCTGATGTATATATAGTTCCGTTGTAGGATTTAAAAGGTAGGAAAATATTTATGATTTACAAAATATGATTAGTGTACACATATCTGTGGATACGTATGGAAATGGACAAATATACTATCGCGTTGTTGTCATTAAAACTGATATTCATTTTGTCCAGTAGGTGACCACTCTTTTGTCTGTAAGTGTACTTAGAGGAAAATAATTTTCAACAAATGTTTCAACATTAAATAAAAGCACACATATTCTATACTCAGTTATTTATATATATATATATATATATATATATATATATATATATATATATATATATATATATATATAAAAGTTATATATATATATATATATATATATATATATATATATATATATATATATATATAGAGGTAAGTGGGGTAAAGTGGGAAACTTTTTTTTTGAGCTTCGTTGATTGAACAAAAGTGATTATTTTTCCATGTTTAAAATTTCTATAGTAAAGAGAATTCAATAAGCTATCTTTTGCCTAAGTTACCAACTAAAAATAGTGATTTTCTTTTGAGTTACCGAGCTTTGACCGACCATGTGCAAAATGGTCAAAATTGAAAATCGTGGGGTAAAGTGGGAAACTTTCAAAAACTGTACAAACTCAACGCAAATCTTGTAGCAAAGTTATTATATCTATATTTCAAGGCAAAAAAGATTCAAAAAATACAGAATACATAGTAAATATAGAAAAAAAAAAACAATTTTTGCTGAAAAAAAAAATGAAAAAATGACTTAATTGATTTTCGAGCCTCGATGCGTTTATTTGTCAAACGTTTTTCAGCTGCTTCTTGCAACTTGATTTAGATTTGCGAATTGTTAAAAAATCATGCTTTCGCGCCGTGCGTACGATATTTTATATTCCAGTAACCAAAAAAACCTATATGAAATCGAAATTTTGAGGTTATAGAGGGACATAAATACATTCACAACACTCTTTTAAATCATAAACAATGAATCGACAACATTTGAATGCCAAACGACGCCCCAGTCGTGATTTCTGACATTTCCCACTTTACCCCATACAAAATTTCCCACTTTACCCCGACACCACATTTTGCAAAAATGTAAGCGTCATTTTTTTACTATGTATAAATTACACGAAACGCTTATGCATTATCAAAATCAAGACTACAAAGAATACTTTGAGTGTACTTACAATTTCTTTGTCTCTAAAACAAGTGAAAAAAACGATATTGAAAC
Source organism: Brachynemurus nebulosus (assembly GCA_035578155.1). Lineage (NCBI taxonomy): Eukaryota > Metazoa > Arthropoda > Insecta > Neuroptera > Myrmeleontidae > Brachynemurus > Brachynemurus nebulosus. Next base: position 9,180,144 of record JAPWDM010000020.1, on the reverse strand, counting down.
GATGGGAAATGAAATTTACGATTCGCTTCAAAACTTTGACAAGTGTCAAACAACACACGAACACATATGCATGTGTGGGTATACCATAAAGATTAGTTTGTGGTCACTACTAACAGATGTCAGTAGCGCATAACATCTGTACTTTGACAGTATACCCGGAAAGTGCCATTTCCCACTTTACCCCGTTTCCCACTTTACCCCACTTACCTCTATATATATATATATATTTTAAATCTCTACATAATGTATGTCTACATATCAGATACGTAGAGGTACATATATATATGAATGTATATTTAAAAGGATACGTGCTATGTATACCAATAGAAATTTTTAATGAAATGCTGTATTTATTAGGGGCAATATGGCCATAAAAATTATTAAAAATGGCAATATTTAATTGTTTATTAGTAACAGTCAGGATCTTTGATAAGATTAGCAATCAGTCAAAAAGAATTTGTGAACAGAGGTCTCCAGATCTACGAGCTGTAACTTAAAATACGATTAACTAGTACCCTAGCTAGAAAGCTAAATCTGTTGTACCTTTTTCTGTATTTTTGTATTTCTGTAAGTTTTTCTGATTAAAATATTTATAATACTCCTCTTTTCTTTTACAGGTAAGTTCTTCATTTTGAATGTAACTCTTAACACGTGAATTTGGACACCTGTATAGTCAGGTTTGTATTGTATTAAATAAAAATTACAAATGTTGCTAGTTATTAATTGTACTCAATATATTTTCATAGATTTCCGGCACTGGAATTGCATTTATTTATTTATTTATTTATTTATTTAATTATAAACTGAATAATTTAACAAGTTTTTCCATGAATATAGATTTTATAAAGTTTACCCCTTTCTAAGTTACGTTTTAAAGATTTCTTTTTTTTCTAAATAATAATCATAAATCTTTTCTATATTTTGATTGAAAACGAGCAATTTTCAATTAAAGACTAACGATGTCACTTGATATAGCTTCATACATGATATGTACGAGTTAAACAATAAATATCTGAAAAAATTGTCGGGAACAGTTTTTATATGGTATCCGTACTATTCAATTGTAAAGCAATATTTTTTTTTTAAATAAAAGTACAATTAGAGTAAGTGTATAAAAAAAATAACATAAAAATGGTAGATTTCCATATTCTTCAAATTTCGGAAAACTTGCCTGCCGTGTATTTCCTACTACCTACGTACTACCATAGCATTTTATCCTTCATTCAAGTGGTAATAATCGATTATAACTATTTTAATAAAGTTTTAAGTTTTCTGAGAATCAGTGACCAAAACAAAATATTTGTTAAAAAAAAGATTAATGAAATCCGATCTCAGGGGATGTTAAATAAGTTTACCCGGATTCATTTTTTTGATCGACGTGGGTTCGAACTCTGGGACAAAATGCAACGGAACAAGGGTATAGAAGGGTTGGGGGTGGAAAATTTATCTTTTATTATGTTTTTCTACTAAATTTTTCTTTACCTCAACCAACGCATGCAAACAGTGACCTTAAAATATACATTTTCATACTATACTATAAACACGCTGCACGATGATATATGTATATAAAAACGTATAGTCCAATTCGGGACATAGCCCAGTTTTTTGTGTTTATGTCATTTTTGAACTTATTATAATGATTATTTATCTAATTCGAGGTCATGAAGCCTCAAACAACTTAAAGGCTTTATTTTTGTAAATTTTAAAACATCCTGTCATTATTAAATTTTTAGTTAAATAAAATTAAATTAACAATTAAAATGTTCTAAATTAAATTTTTTGGCTTGAGTTCCGAAAACTGCATAACTCCGACTGAGTTGAATGTTGATATATATACTATTTTTGGATTAAGAAGTTACCGCCTAGACGGATTTTTGGCGACAGGGACCGGAAGTTATACTTTTGGGAGCCTAAAGTAGCAAAAAACTAATATAATCGCATACCTTTGATTGAGCTGAAATTCGGTATACATACTTTTTTGGCTTAAGAAGTTACCCCCTAAGCGGATTCTTAGTGACGCGGACCACAGATGTTGACTTTTAAAATTCTAAAATAGCAAGAAATAGTATATAGTTGATGTAAATAAATATACTATTGGATATCTCCAATTAAACAAAATTTTTTAAATATATTTTCTACAAAGAGTCAGTCCATGTCAAGTGATCCAAATTTCAATTAATTTTTTAGCTGACCTCACTCAATAACTTTTTCCTTTTGATTTTCTTAAAGAGCTACTCTAACTTAGTACAAATTTCAAATTTTTGATTTTTATCACTTATAGTTGCCTTTTTAAATAATTTTGAAATTTGGAAAATTCTCAAATTTTGACAGTGTAACATAATACGTTTTTTACTGTAACTCCGTTTAGGGTTGTGATAGAAATATAAAAAAATATCATTTTCTTTAGAACTGCATAAGTTTTAATATATTACGAGTGTGTGTTTAAAGCCACTAAATTTTTTTATATAAAAACACAAAATTTCAAAAAAACTTCCAAGAAAATAATGTTCTCAAAAATTTTGAAAAAAATTCTAGTTATTCTTTTAACTTTTATAAACAAAATTTAAAAAAATCAAGTTGGGATTTCATGGAATCATATATATTTTTAAATATATCTATGAAGAGACAGTCAAAAACGCATTAAAGAATCTTTAAATTAGTGTGTTCTGATGATTATAATTCAGCTTATTAACAGATATAGGGTTTATATGTGTTAATGGTAATTTTATGTATGTTACGAAAGAAACTCGGTGAGTTTCAGTAAGTTCTGATAAAGATACAGTTATTTTATTTGTCCTGAGACAGTCAAGCTGTGACAGGAAACAGACAAGTAGGATCTTGCAAGCAGAACTTTAGATATGAATCGATCTCATGACAGTCCTTGAGCAGTTCAGTTCAGTTAATTGTTCAGTGTTTCTAAAATTGGGTTGTGTAACCTCAGTACCCTATCAAAAGTATTGCTAGTTTCTAAAAGTGGGTTGTGTAACCCCAGTCTTTATATTCAATCTGATCCAGCAATTCCGTGTTCAACTATAGAATTTTATAGAAAGACAACTCAAAAAGTAGTTTAAAAAATTAAATTATCACTACAAAAAAAAATACGCTGCCAATGGGGTGTGGCACACAGCTTCCTCGTACTCGTAATAGACTTTAATATAGTATTCTACCAAATATAAGTATACCGTGAAATTATAATATTTTCGCCTTGAAGTTCGAAAAAAATTGTTGTAACTCAAAATACTTATACTTGGCTGAACTATAAAATAATAGCAAAAATATTTTAGAAACTAACGCCCAAAATACTTTAAAAATTTGAGCGAAGTGTGACTAGCAGTAAATAAGATACTGACATTTAATGGAATTTCATGGTAGCGCTGTGGATACTATTACTCCGAATGCAATGAAATTTGTAGGTGACCATCTAGGAACCAAACCGCATAATTTCTGATAATTTTATAAAAAAGAATTGAATACTTCAGAAGTTATGCTACTTGGTGTAAACTGGCGACACACAGACGGACAGACAGATGGAAGGACGGACAGACACCAAACCAAAATTATTCAGGAAGTTCTAAAACGTAAAATGTGCGTAAAAAATTTTATTTTAGAGGAAAATGTGACTTTAGTAGTCTCGGAAGCAATAGCAACAGTTATTTAAATTCCTATAGTATATTTTGTCTTTATCTAATAAATGGCAAGATATATTTCTTAAAGGAATACTAACCTTGAGTCAGGGGTATAAAAAGATACCAATACATTAAAGTGTTGTTTTCACACCCTTATAAGGCTTGTTCGAGCAGCAATTTTGGATAGTACCAAATTGTCAGGATTATGCGCAAAGCAATTTTATTATGCGCAGAGCGGTTTTAATACTGACTAAAAAGGTTTTGCGCACAATCCTGTCAGCTGGGTACTATCCAAAACTGCTTCTCTAACAAATTGCTTATATTGGATTGTTGTCATGCTCGTCAGCGTATACAGCGTAAATACTTGCTTCAAAAAAAGAACCAGAGTTCTAGTGAAAAGAACGACAACTGGAAATGACTCATTCGTATAAATTTATGTTTTAGACAAACTCGTAATATGGCTATCTCTTACAAGATCTACTATCTGATATATTGAAAAAGGATAGTAGAAATTATAATAAGTTTTGAGTGTTTTTGGGAGACATATTGTATTGGAAAAACATGTTTTTAAATATGATCCCTATGAGATCCCAACTTAAAATTTTGTTTGTTTGTAGGTCAATACTTAAGTAATTACCTAAAAATTTTTCAAAAAGATTTATCATATTATTTTTTTTTTTTAATAAAATGTTCAAAATTTAAGTTGAAAAATTAAAACTTATAATTTTTTTAAAATTAGCTTGTTGCATATCAATTTAAAGCTTGGAAATTTCTAAAAAAAATTGTATTTTGCTCCAAAGTATATCTTTATCCTAATCGGAGATATAGCTAGAAACGTAAAACAATGTGTGCCTAAATTGCAAATTTTTCACAATTTAAAAAATTGTTTAATAAAAAAGTACATGAGATAAAAACAAAACCTTTGGCTTCTTTCTCCTTTCGCCTAGTATAACCAGAGTACAAAATCTTAGGTTAATATAAAATAGTATGGGAATTGTCTTTGGATCGCTTGATATGGATTGACCCTAAACTAAAAAGTATTCTCTGAATGCAATTTTGGCAACTCAAACCGGAAATGTATTTTTTAACGAAAAACTAGATAGTGAGGTTAGTTATGGTTAGGTTAGTTTAGTTGGTTTTGAAAATATACTTGGACTTTGATAGGTGGTATAAGGTTAGATTAGTTTACTTAGTTTTGACAATATACTTGGACTTTGGTATAAAATCTAGGTGGCGAGGATAACTAAGGTTAGGTTAGGTTGATTTCGGTTAGTTTTGGTTACTTTATTACTGAAAGTTTATTTTCGGGCAAAGGGTAATTATTTAAAAATAGGGCTTCTGCCGCGTAATTACCTAAATAGTATTTAATTGCCCTTTACCCGAAAATGAGGTTTCGGTGTTGTTGTCTCATTCATTTTCCATTTACTTCTATCACTAAAAATCATAATTAATATACCATTAAAAATATTATATTTAAAATAAGCTTATATACACATATTTATACTATATGGGTATACATTATACAATACATGTATACAAAATACGTAATACATATGTACATTACCTATTCAGTATATATAGTAGTGATGCGACTCGAGTGACTCGAATGAATTTGTCAAACTCGTACTCGAGTGAAAAAAATTTTTTACTCGAGTCTAATTACTTCACTAGTTACAAACAGACCGGTTGAAACTTGCACTTGGTACGATAACAATAGGGTTGACCGGAGTAAATGTGAATTGAGGCAATTGTGAACGGCGCCTATAATTTCTAACATAATATTAATTTTGTTAAAAATCAAATCTTACAAGGAAAGGGCAAGAAGTCGAAAATTCAAAAAAATCTGAAACTTTGTCAGTATATAGAGGGTGGCTACCTAATAACATAAAAAATATCAGTTGCTGCTAAATAACGTTTTTAAGGGGTGAACCACCCCCTCAAAGTTGGAACTCAAAAATTTAAAAAACGATGAAATTTTGTTTATAGGTACCTTAAAAAGTTCTAATAACAAATATAACATTATTTTTTGGATTTACACATTTTTTAAGGGTTGAAACCACCCCTCAACTGTGTACTTAAAAATTTAAAAATTGATGATATTTTATTTATATATACTATACCGAGCTCTAATAATAAATATAACATTATTTTTCGCATCTACAAATTTTTAGGGGTTGAAACCACCCCTTCATATGTGTACTTAAAAATTTAAAAATTGATGATATTTTACTTATATATACTATATAGAGCTCTAGTAATAAATATAACATTATTTTCTGCATCTATAAACTTTTAGGGGTTGAAATCCCCCCTTCATATGTATACTTAAAAATTTATGAATTTATAATATTTTGTTTACGTATACTATACAGAGCTTTAGTAATAAATATAACATTATTTTTTGCATACACAAATTTTCAAATAACCCCTTCAAGTGCGTACCTAAAAATTTAAAAATTGGCGATATTATGTTTACATAGAGACCTAACGATAAATATATTATAAATATATTCTTTCACACAGTTCTAGGAGGTGAAACACCTGCTCCAAGTTGTAAACTAAAAATTTCAAAACTAGCAAAATTTTGTTTAAATACGCAACAAACACAACAATCTTACAAGAAATATATTAATAATGTCTAAAATTAGCAATACAAATAGCTTTCAAATAGTTTACTAGATTACTGTGTAGTACATGTAAACAAAATTTCGTCAATTTTTGTTTCTAATTTCTAATTTGGAAAGGATATTTCACTCCTACAAAAGGCAAAAAAAATTATGAATCCATTTTTATGTGATATATGAATAAAATCTCGGAATTTTTAAATTTTCAAGTCGACAGCTGAAGGGGTGGTATCACCCTCTTAAAAATGTGTAGGTATAAAAAATAATATTTATTACTAAAATTCTTAATAGTGTGTATAAATAAACTTTCGTCAATTTTAAATTTTCTAAGCACACACTTGAAGGGGTGGTTTCACCCCTTAAAAATGTGTGGACGCAAAAAATAATGTCATATTTATTATTAGAACTTCGTATAATGTGTAAAAATAAAATATCATAAATTTATAAATTTTTAAGTACACACATGAGGGGGTGTTTTCAACCCCTAAAGATTGGTCGATGCAAAAAATAATGTTATATTTACTACTAGAGCTCTATATAGTATATTAAACAAAATATCATCAATTTTTAAATATTTATGTACACATATGAAGGGATGGTTTCAACCCCTAAAAATTTGTAGATACAAAAAATAATGTTATATTTATTATTAGAGCTCTGTATATTATATATGAACAAAATATCATCAATTTTTAAATTTTTAAGTACACAGTTGAGGGGTGGTTTCAACCCTTAAAAATGTGTAAATCCAAAAAATAATGTTCTATTTGTTACTAGAACTTTTTAAGGTACGTATAAACAAAATTTCATCGATTTTTAAATTTTTGTTTTCCAACTTTGAGGGGGTGGTTCACCCCTTAAAACGATTTTTAGCAGCAACTGATATTTTTTATCCTATTAGGTAGCCACTCTCTACATACTGACAAAGTTTCAGATTTTTTTGAATTTTCGACTTCTTGCCCTTTTCTTGTTAATACATATATGTTTTTCTGTCCTTTCTTAATATGCTATTAAAATTTCATAACAATTCTCCAAGTATTAGTATCTTTTTAGTCGAATTTTCTCCGAAAAATTAGACTTATACAGTCTATACGATAAGAGCTGCGAGAGGTGAGACCAGGGGCGCTATCCGTTTTCGGACCCGTAGCACACGATTATGTAAAAAAAAAAGATGTCTGATATATATATATATATATATATATATATATATATATATATATATATATATATATATATATATATATATATATATTTTCCCGCAACCTTTTAATATGTGTAGGGCCCCCCTATGGAAGTTAAGAGATGAAATTTGGTAAGTGGGGCTTATTCCGATGCACAACAATACTATCAAAGTGGGGTCAAATTTTGGGCAAATTTTTTTTTCGGACCCGACCTTTAAGGGGGTGGTGGGGGGCGGAAAAGCAATAAAACTTTTCCAAACCGGTTTTAAATAATGTTTCGGTCAATTATCTACAACATATCCAAAATTCAGCTTCCTAGGATGATATGGTGGGAGTAGAGGGGGGAAAAACGATTTTCGCTGGATCTAACAGGCCCCCAGCCCCCCAGAATTAACGTAGAGGGTTGAAATTTGGTGTGTTGATAAAGTTCGTACCTAGGTTGTGCTTTTTGGAGGTTTTAATATTTTACCCCCACCCCCCTCATTTTTAAGCTACAATTTCATGCATTTTCGACGTTTTCGAAGTTTGTACCACTCGCACAGGTCACCCGAATAAACCTAGAGGGCTGAAATTTTGTATTCGGATTGAGTTAGTATCAAGGGGGTGCCTTTTGGGGGTCTCGACTTTTAACCCCTACCCCCACCATTTTTATACCCAAAAGAACATGATTTTTCTTGTTTTTTAACAGTTTCGGTCGGGTCAAAATCTCCCCAAATAAACCTAGAGGGTTGAAATTTGGTGTACAGGTTAAGCTAATAGCCAGACACTGTTTTTTGGAGGTTTCAACTTTTAACCCTTACCCCCACGATTTTTACGCCAATATTTCCTTAATTTTTTTGCTTGTTTTCTAACATGTCTAGAGACTCCATAAGGAAACCTAGAGGGCTGAAATTTTGTACGTGTATTCAGTTAGTATCCAGCTAGTACCTTGTAGGGAGTCCGCATCACTTTTCCCCCCACTTCTCCCATTTTTACATCGGAATTGAATGCTATTGTTAAATGTGTTTTAAAAGCATTATGTTTATTCTAAATACAAGTAGGCGAATAGTAATTTTAAAAAATTTAAAAAAAAGTGAACTTACTTTTATGACAAATGAAATACATACATATTAAGTAATTTAACAATGTTATTAAAGTCACTGTTTATTTATAAATTAGGAATTTTGGATTTTTAGTATTTATAAAATAGAAATTTTGGATTTTTGTGGAAAGAAAAAATATCTTTATAAAGGCCTTCCAGTTTACTATTTAAAGTCCTTTTTTAATTTTTAAAACTAAAACATAAAGGCAATTAGCGGATAAACATGGGCAGGAATGTCCTCGTACGAATTGTGTTGGCTTTTTTTCTGCTACCTGTTTTCGGCACAAAATTGAAATTTACTGAGATACAGCCCTTAAATACTTAAAACCTTTTTTTAAAGCCTCGATCAGCCGAACACTCATCACCAGTTTTGAAACCAACAAAATGACAATTCGGTTGTAGACTTTCAATCACATTTCGCTTGTAGACATTCAATACCGAAGATGAAGGGGAAAATTCGACTACCGTGATGGGGCCCCGCTGCTCACGGCGTTTTTTTTTTATTTTGAAAAAACCCTTGCAAAATTTTGTGTATCTTACTTCGACCAATCCTCAAAAAAAAATATTTTTTACATACTTTTTCTTTATTTTAAAAGGTAAAATATGGATAAAGGTACTTCTAAAGAAGTGGTCTAAAGCCTGAGGGGGTTCCTTATTAACTGCTAAAGAAATTGGACAATTTATTACCAATTCACAATTACCCCATGATTTTAAAATTCCGGGGTAATTGTGAACATCGTTCACAAATGCCCCCATCCGGTCAAAAATTTCAGTAGTGTCCTTTTCAGAGTTGAAAATGTTGATATGATGTACAATGAAATTATTGTACAAGTTTCCGTTGTACAAACAACACAAAAAAAAAATAGATTGTTGTTTTTTGTTCATGTAAACTGAATGTATTTCCTTGAAAAAGTCTAATTTTCGTTGTTTTTGTGTGAAAATCATGTAATTTTTTGATTTTTTATTTGATAAAATGACAAAATATCATCAAAATATCATTTTTAGCTTGTAACAAATTAATACAAAACCATTTTTTTTTATTTTATAGTATTACACCTAATAGATTGTTGTTTTTCATTCATGTTAACTAAAAGTATTCCCTTGAAAAAGTCTCATTTTCCTTGTTTTTGTGTGAAAATCATGCAATTTTTTGATTTTTAATTTGATAAAATGACAAAATATCATCAAAATATCATTTTTAGCTTGTAACAAATTTGTTCTTACAATTTTTGTTATTTTTATTTAACCTTGATTTTTTGTATAAATTTGAGGTATGCGTAACTTGCATTAAACAAAGAGAAATTGTGACCGGTAAAGTATGATGAAAAATTTGAAAGTGTGGTAAATATGAAGAATTTGAGTTGGTCCTTACTCTGATGTAACTCACTCCTCTTGTAATCCATTCTAAATAATTTTTCTGATGGCATTCAGATAATAATAGATTTGAGCTTTACTTTATGGTATTCCATATTTGTAAATAATAAACAAATATTTTACTTCGCAAAAATACCACTTTTATTTGAAACTATGACAACATTGTTTCGAACCGTCAGTTCATTTTCAAACAGAATAAATATTACATTCGTTACATGCCTTATATACTAATTTTATCTACCTATGCTTATTAAGGGTGAGTGGTCTGTGATGTGCAAGTGGAAGGGCTAGGAGTGATAGAGGAATCCAAAAATCAAGAAAAACAAGATTACATTACATGTGACAAGAGGCAAACTAATTTACAATAACCGATGGATACGTTGTATAGAATCTGACAATTTTTATATCATCCATTTTTCCATATTTAAATATGAAAAATTATCTAAATAAAGCATAAAGGTGTCTTGAAAATAAAGCATATATGATATAAACACGGAGTTGTGTAATAAATTATGAGGAAATAAAAATCAATTTTTTTTTTTTAACATCCTCGTTTATCGATTATCAGTTCTAAATAGAACTATAAATCGAGCGATGAGAGAACATAACGGGAATGGTGATTACCCACTGCTAATTACTCAATAGTTATTTGTGTATTAAGAGCGCAAAATGGTATATTGCCGCTCGATTGAAAATGTTGTTGTTGTCGTTAATTTCATGAGAGCGGCAATATCATTTTGTGCTCGAATTACACACAAAATTTTTTCTACAATCTTATAAAATGTATTTTTTATTTAAAAGATACTTAAAAAAATAATAATGGACGTTAATATTTACTTTAATGTTTTGCAGCTTCAGAAATATTTTGAGGTGTACTTGAGAAATCACTGTCACAATTATATATTTCCATCATATATGTATAGATTTCTTAAAATTTTTTATTCTTATTTTTTATTAATTATAGTTATTTTTTATTTTTAATTAATATTTTCTAGTTATTTTGAAATTTAATAAAATTAATATTTCACTTGAATAATTTTAGAATCTGTTTATTTGTTACCATAGAAAATATAAACAACGCCTACCCGATTTGTAATTAAATATATGTTGAGCGAGCGATAAAGTATTACTTTACGCTTTAAAGCGCAAAGTAGTACTTCGTTGCTCGGCAACGAAAGTCTTCGGCAAATTGCCATTTTGCGTTCTCTTCACAGAGCGCAAAAGCCTTCTTTCCACTAAGATTGTAGAAAAAATAAATTATATACTAAGTATAATATATACTATTCATTAAAAGCTAAATAAATCGATATCTTAATTCTAAAATATTCTGTCTATTGAGTCTATACAAAGAGTCACTATTATAAAGTAGGTTAAGGGCACACACATTAGGGTGATTTTCTAGGCGATGAATGTATTTATCACTGTTTCGTACTATTTCCTCACGCACTGTGGGCATTTGAAGACTGCGATGTATGTCATCGTTACGCACGTACCACGGGGAAGCACTAATGGCTCGTAGCACTTTAGATTGAAAACGTTGCAATATCTCAATATTGCTAACACTAGCAGTACCCCATGGCGCCATGTTAGTTTTCTATCTAGATTCATACCTAGGTATTTAGCTTCAGTATCTAATGGTAACACCACATCTTTCAAACTAACTGCAGGGCAGGTTCCTTTTCTCATAGTAAATGTAACTTGCACTGATTTCGTTTCATTTACTCGAATACGCCATTTATGTAACCATTGCTATATTCGACGCAAGCTAGATTGTAACTTTTGTGACGCAACATTTGGATCTTCATCAGTAGCTAGTATAGCAGTGTCATCAGCAAATGTTGGAGTAGTATTTTCTTCATCAACCAGCAGATCTGCAGTATATATAAGATAAAGAGCAGGCCATAGAACACTACCTTGTAGTACATCGGAACGAACTGGAAACATCTCTGATATTTCACTCTAAAACTTTACATGGAAGTAACGATCTGACAAAATTAGATTTCAGTATTAAGTAAAATGATTCAGGAATATTTTTCCTTAATTTATACAATAAATCAGTATGCCATACTTTGTCAAATGCTTGACTCAAGTCAAGAAAAGCTGCAGTACATTATTTTTTTTCTTGAAAAGAACGGTTGATCGTATTAATTACACTATGAACTTGTTCGACGGTTGAATGTTTTGCGCGAAAACCAAACTGATAATCTGGAATAATGTTAAGGTCATAGATGTCTCGATGCAGTCTTCTGAGAAATAACTTTTCGAACATTTTGAATAAAACGGGGAGTAAACTGATTGGTTTGTACGACGTCACCTCATTTACTGGCTTCCCCGGTTTTTGTATTAAGATAATTTGAGCTAATTTCCAAACAGCAAAGAAATATCTTAGCCTTAAAATGGCATTAAAAATTAAATTTATCATCATAATACTTTTATTAGGCAATTCTCTTAGAATCCTAACAGTGACAAGATCATAGCCAGGAGCTTTCTTTATATTTAGTTCATTTCAGATAAATCTTATAATTTCCTTTGGCGAAAAAGGTTCAACTGGCACAGTTGGCTCTGGAGATGCTTCTAAAAGTTGAATTTTTTCGATATTTGAGTTATCTTCGTGATTGCGTTGAAAAACTTCAAATAATATTTCAGCAAAAAGTTCTGCCTTTTCTCGTGCACTTTTTACCCAGCTTCCATTATTTCTACGAAGTGGTGGTATTGGCTGTTTGTGGCTGTTTAATGTGCTTAGTAGCTTTCCAAAGGGAGTAGTCAGATGATTCAGTTGGACAAAGATTTTCGAGATAATCTTCAATAGCATCCTGTTTTAATTTGTTCAGTAATCGCTTTAACTTTTGGGATATTCTGTTAAAACGATTTTTGTCTTCTGGAAACCTGGTTTGTTGCCAAATTCTTCTTAGCCTCCGTTTTTCTAAAATCAAGTCCTTAACTGTATCTGCTGAGGTAACTTTGGCACCTGAATTATTAACAATGTCTGGAGTGGATTCACAAGCAGCAGATTGAATGATTCTAGTAAAATTTACCACTGCTTGATCTTACTTTAATTCTGAATTTAGGGATGTTCTTAAGGTAATTTTGTTGTCAGTATAGTTTCGAAAGTAATCCCAATCTGTAAGTTTATTAAACGGGACAGGTATTTTCTCTTTATGGATTAATTTTGTTCTAACTGTAAGCAGAACAGGTGAATGATTCGATGAGAAGTCAAAACATGACTTTATCTCCATGTATCTACTAGACATATTTTTCGTAACAAATAAGTCCAGCAAATCTGGAATTTTATTTAGGTCAGACGGCCAATAAGTTGGTTCACCCGCAGATAGATGATTCAGATTGTTTTCATCGATAACTTTTAGGAGATTTCTACCTTTAGAACTGATAAGCCTCGAACCCCAATGCGTGTGCTTAGCGCTGTAGTCACCGCCTGAAGTAAATCGATTTCCGAGGACAATACACAGCGGAAAATGTTATTGGTCCAATCCAATCTTCTACCACTACACTTGTTGCTTGAAGGTATTCTTTATTATAATTTTGTAGCTCGTGATGTTTTAAGTTGTTCTTGATTATAATCGCTGTACCGCCGTGGCCTCTACCACTAGGATGTTTCGTATCATAAACAGTATAGCTTCTTATTTTAAGATAACTTCTCTGAGTGAATCTCGTTTCAAATATTGGGGCTATATCTGTGTTATGATCTTGAAGAAATGTTTCATGTTCCAGACGACGGTTTAATAAACCATTTGCATTCCATAAAACTATATTTATGGATAAAGCCATTTTTACTATCTTCGCAGCCAGCGTTGTTAACAGATTAACAATCACGCGCTATTTTGTTTCATAAGATCTCGAAACATTTCTTTCAGCTCTGAAAATGACTGCTTCATAAAAGCGATTAAATCTTGATTTGTATTATGTTCAGTGGCGGCTTCAATAGTGTTAGTGGAGGGCAAATCTCCACCTGCTTGTGCATAGGTGAAGTTTTCTCTCACGTAGTTCAAAAATGGGACTCGTGAGATCAAGTTGAATTCAGTAGGCTGCTTTCTTCTCAATGGAGGGTAACGCTTTTCTAAAAGTTTTTTTTAAACGATACAACCTTTATAATTTGCTGGATGATTTTCACCACAGTTAAAACAAACAGCAGGGATATCTTTTCTTTTTTTCTCGCACGCACTTGTCTGATGATTTCCAGTACACTTTACACATCTATAAATACATCCACTGCTGTTTTGGGTGTGATCAAATCTCTGGCATCTTTTACATTGCGGAATTTCCCTTTTTTATTAGGTGGTTCAAATTTTACAATTTTATTTCCCATTTTTGTGACCTGGTAAATTGATTTGTTATTTTCATTATTCCTCAGATCAATAAAGAACAAAGGTAATAGTTCTTTGGTTTTAGCGTGTTTTATATTGGATACGTTTTCTACAACATATCCAAGTTCGACAACAATCCGCGGCTATTTCTTCTTGTATGATGGAGTGATGAACATTCCTCAAAACAACTCGAAAAGGTAGTTCTTGTTTTAAGCAATGAGTGTAATAATTTACATTACGTGATTTAAAATATGTGATCAACGCGCGGTAGTAGAAACATCTACCTACTTGTATAATTTTTATTTGATTATTCATAACTTTAAACAAGCATTTATTACTGAAGCCATTCAAATTTAGTTCCTGCTCAAACGATTTAAAATTAATAACATTTGTTACGAAAATAGGTTGCACTGGTTGCAATTTGTTATTCGATTGGTCGTTATCTGGAATGAAGACCTGGGATGAAGTGCTTAATCTTCTTATAAACATTCTGTTTTTTTTGTTCAAATTTCTCGGTTTGGCTTTTGTAATTAGAAAGTTTATCCCTTATTTTGCGAATGACTGATGCACTAGCTAACTGTTGATCGCTGTTTACTTCATTTAATTCGTCGAACAGTGATTTAGGCTTATTTGATGCAACTGGTAGGTAAATATATCTGCTTGTTACATTATTATCTGAACCGCCACTGGCTGATTGCATAATAGTAGGTAAACCTAATTACTTCACTATAACTAGGTTATTAGGTATTACACAAAAATATTGTCCAATAAGCGTATTGAACAATAGCAATGAAAATGAAAAATAAAAATAAAAAAATGAATTCAAAATTAGGTAATTACTGACTAAGCACTGCAAATATTAGAATATGAATTATTGTACAATAACCTTAATAATAATATGCAAACACAACAATGTTTTTTATTATTAATAATCATAAATAATAATTTAACAAAAAACACGTCCGCTCACGATGAATAACAGTATCGAACTAAAAAAAAAGAAAAATTAAATGTTGATTTTTTTAAACTTTTTCTCTCTTAAAACATGTGTGTTCTAACTTCATATTTTTATGTTGTATCGAATGAACTAAAAACTCAATAAAATTAAAGATAGGTTTGTAGTTTTACAAAGGCACGTATTTTAAATATCGTAGCGACACTTTTGTTGATTTAAGCATTGAAATGAGAAAGGTTCTGTAATACCATGGTATCCAAGATATGAATATATTCGTGAGAAAAAGGTGTACAAAATTTCAATGAATTTTAATCAAGTTTACAATTACGAACTCAGAAAACCCAATCTCAACATCAGATATCCGTTTTCCATATATAATTTTATCTAATATTTATACAGGAATAAGATTTATTTAAATATTTTTACACAAAGAGATATTGTTTACATTAGTAATTAATAAATTTAAATTTTTGATAGCAAATTCAATGTTTAAAAATAAATCTCCGGATACATATACTACTGCAAACAATTAAGAGAGCAAAAAAAAAAAGTTGTCAATTTATAGTGATTTTTGAAGCGCTATATTTCCGTGGAAAATGGTCGTATCGACATGCTAAAAAAAGCGTTTTGAAGCTGTAAGAATCTAGTTTTCCGACCTTTCATCCAAAAATTTTAAGGAGTGACAGTTATAGAGCAATTATAAGGAATAACACAAAGAAAGTTTTTGCAAATTTGTCTCTTTTTTTTGGTCTACGGGCTTGAAAAATTTATTTACAGTAAAACCATGGTATCGGCATGATAGCCTGTTTATTCAGCTTCAAATTCCTTTTTAAAATTTTTCTCTATGTTGATTTGTTCTGGAGGTATCCAACTTTGAATGCAAAAGGATCCTTTTTGTTTTAACCATCGCTATCTCAATAACTAGTGATCGAACAGAATATTGAAGGGCGGTTTTGGAATATGGAATTACCAAATACACAAATATACCAAATACACAAATATACCAAATACACAAATATACCAAATACAATATATATTAAACTCAAATAAATTGGCTCAGTAATTTGATCAAAAAAAATTTTTTTTGAAAATTTTTGTCTGTTTGTGTATTCATAAACTATTAGCCTCGGAGGGTTGAAATTTGGCAGGAATGTATCTGGAGCTAAGAAGTATTATTTCCTATAAAAACAATTAATTTTGCGTCAAGGGCCGTTTTCCCTATCTTACCCGGCAATGCCCTTTGATCTTATTATTGTTTACATGTTAAAAAGTGATCAATGTGTACCTATTTTTTTTTTTTAAAAAAACTATGCTTAATAAAAAAAAATTTAAAAAGAAAACCGATCCTTTGATTTACACCCATCCCTAAAAAAGAAATCAAACTAATTTTTAATATTATACATTAAGCTTGATGTATATATAAAAATTCTATTTAAAATTATGGTACACCATATATACTCGTAAATTTTACAAAAATGTATCACTCTATATATTTTTTATCCATACATTCTTTTAATGGTGACATTTAATATCAAAATACATATTACTCAGCTAAAAATCGTTACTTACTCGTTAAAAATCGTTAATGATTTCTCTAACAGAAATCATTAACTTTTCCATATATAGTTGCTCGGTCCCAGAAATTTGGAAATTGTCCGTTATAACACCCATTCCCAAGACAAAAAATGCAGGCAAAGTTGAACACTACAGGCCTATCAGCATTCTACCAACTATGTCTAAAGTAATTGAGAACATAGTGCACAAACAAGTTGATGAATATCTTGAACGAAATAATTTCTACTATGAAAAACAATCTGGTTTTCGTAAACATCACAGTACAACAACAGCACTGGTATATTTTGTTTATTGTGTTTAGCATATGAATCTGTTCTACAAAACAGAGAAGGAAATATAGTGTTCATTCCAGGTGTTCATATTCCAAATAAAATAAAAAGCTATATATAGGTATATATATATATATATATATATATATATATATATATATATATATATATATATATATATATATATATATATATATATACCTATGAACATCATATTTCCTTCTCTGTTTTGCAGAACAGATTCATATGCTAAACACAATAAACAAAATATACATACTGTAAGTCAATTAAAAAGTTGCATTGATAATGGCAACATTGCCTTTTTGATTCTCTTAGATTTCTCCAAGGCATTTGATACAGTTAGCCATTCACGTCTCATTTCAAAATTAGAGTCGTTAGGATTTTCTCACTTCACAAGAGGGTGGTTTGAAGACTATCTCTCAAATAGATTCCAACGAACAAAGATTCTTTGTCAAGGAAAAAGAATGATTTCCAATGCACTAATGGTAAACTGTGGTGTTCCTCAAGGCAGGATCCTTGGACCACTGCTTTTTTAAAATCTACGTTGCAGATCTTGATAAACATATTAAATATTCGGATATATGATACATCAGTATGCTGATGACATTCAACTTATTACTATTGCCTCAACTACTGATGTCAATCGTCAAATTAATTTATAAATAATTAATTTTAAATATTGATTTAAATACCATCGCTTCATGGGCGAATGCAAATAATCTAAGATTAAATCCAAGTAAAACAGTTGTTATGCCAGTCGGGACTCGATCTACTGTTCAAAATTTCTTAAGTGAGTCAGATACTAAAATCTGTATACCTGAGATTTCTGTTGATTATGTCCAGTCAGCTAAAGTATTCGGAATGACTTTGGATCAAAATTTACGTTGGGATAGGCATATTAATTCCGTCTGTTCCAAGGCGTATTATAGGCTGAAAATTTTATATAATACTAAATACATGCTGAGTACAAAAATTAAAATCTACTTAATTAAACAGCTTATATTTCCGTATCTTACTTACGGTGATATTTGTTATTATTGTTATCATAAACTGCAAAAAGTTGTCTAAGATTTGCAGTGAATTTTCTTTGCAGTGATCAATTCTTGTCTAAGATTTGCATGTAACTTACGGAGAATATAAGAATTTACTCATTTAATGTAAAATATTTGATCATCAACAATTAAATAAAAATGAATATCTTAAAATATATAGTAATATATTATGCATATAAAATGTATTATTTCTCTCTAAGTATAAATACAGTACTCTGTTAAAAATAAGGGCTTCTACACCGCCAAAAATCATATTTTTGAATATTTTTAAAACTGAATATGTAATGTCGATAATTTTAAACAGTTTTGAAACATTAATTTCTCGTCATAGATATTTTTCAGTCTTAAATTAATAGCACAATGTTCTATATATTTTAAGGAAAATTTCTTTACCATATTTGTTTACTTAAACAATGTATCTGTTTTTGTTAAATTTATTACTTGTTAGTTTAATTACTAAAAATTAGTTAAATATATCTATAGGTATTAAATAACCTCTAGTTTTTGTAAACGACTGTAATAGGATTGTAAATTTTTTATTTACTTATCTAATATTTTAAACAAGAAATTCTTTTTTATCAACATCAAATCAGCATTTTGTACATACTCCAATATGTACCTACTCTATATTATTATAATTTTATTTATAAAATAAAATGTATTTAATTATTAACAATTTTATAGAATTTAAGAAAATGACAAACTAATTACACGATATTTCTGGTTAAATACTAAATCATGCAGTTAAAAATCATATCTATATGTATATTAACAAGTTTGCCAAAATCATGATGGAAACATTAATTTTGACCATGAGCAAGCATGTTTTTTATAAACTGGGCACTAAAATTGAAATGAAAATGAAAATTCTGGTTTTCTAGATAATCATGTGAAGAAACACTTTTTAAGATTAAAAAAATTAATGTTGTGTTAACCTTTCTACTCCTAAATAAAAGAATTCATACAGTTTAAAACATTATTTATAAAAAATCGAAAATCGATAGAGTTAAACAATTTAAACAATACCGTCGCTCCCAAAGAGCCACTCCCAAAGTGTCACTCCCAGAGTCACTCCCAAAGAGTCACTCTATGGGGGTGACTCCAAAAGTGTCACTCTCACAGTCACTCCCAAAAAGTTACCCCCAAAGAGTCAGTACCAGAGAATCACTCCCAAAGAGTCATTGCATAGGCACAATACGCAGGATTTTTAGTCAGTCGAATTCAGTTCAGCTATTCGTAAATAAGTTGCAATAGTATACTGTTAAGCTATGCATAGTTGTGAATTTTGTGGTATGGAATTTTCTCGGAAGTCTAATCTCTGGCGTCATTTAAGAACCAACATAATTCTATTAATATCAGCATACTTTCTAATGACGTCAGCTGACAATTTATACGAGTTTAAACCTGTTTTAAGATAAAAATATACAATCATATGATAAAATTCATTTTTGCATATTTGACACTATTAGACAGAAATCTTCGCTATTAATATCAGTGTACTATCTAATGACGCCAGCTGACAATCTGTAAAAGCTTAAACCTGATTTATTTTAGAATAAAATGTATTAATTTTACAATAGTTAGATGTTGCACGCCATTTATTGACAATTTTTCAAAGTTACGCACAGGGATCGTTAGAATTCGGACGAGCAGCGCCATCTAGTAGTGCAATTTGGAATTTACAGAGCTCGCAGGTGGCTGCGCCATCTGTTGACAATTTCTCAAACTTACGCACAGGGATCGCTATTATCCAGACTACGAGCGCCATCTAGTAATAAAAATTTGGAATCTACGGGGCTCGAAGGTGGCTTGGCCATCTATTAGAGAAATTTTGAATTCTTAGGTTCGGTTAGGTTAGAAAAAATTTTGTTAGGTTAGGTTAGACAAAATTTCGTTGGGTTCCGTTAGGTTAGACAAAATTTCCTTAGGTTCGGTTAGGTTTGAGACCAAATATTGCTCCACCTACCGCCGGATGTTTCTAGAACCGCCCCGATCGAGCTACCTCCTACCGAGGTCGCTCAAAAAATCGGGAGGAGGGTAGAAGGTCCCCATTTTGCAACAAAGGTCCCTTGTTGCGAAAAATCGTCTAAGCTCTATGTACCCCCAATAACCTTGTAAATGGACAAATAGATCTATCGAATGGTTTTCCTAAACCGTTTTTTCAAAATTTCAGAAAAAAAAATTAAAGGAACAAAATCGAATGAACAAAATTGAATGGAAAATTCAACTTTTTTTCAACTTTTTTCACAGTTAGGCATCTTTTTCCATTAAAATCTAAAAATTAAAAAAAAAAATTATTTTTTTTTTTTGGGAGATTTTGGGGAGAGAATGTTTCTTTTTGGAGAGATTTTGCCCCGAACAAAACTGTTATAAAACAAGAAAAATTATGTTCTTTTTGGTATAAAAATTGTGGGGGTAAGGGTTAAAAGTTGAGACCCCCGAAAGGCACTCCATTGATACTAACTCAATTCGAATACAATATTTCAGCCCTCTAAGTTTATTTGGGTGATCTTTGCGAGTGGGACAAACTTTGAAAACGTCGACAATACGTGAAATTATAGCTTAAAAATTGTGGGGATGGGGGTAATCTGCAAAAAGCAGACCCTAAGTACGAACTTTATCAGCATACCAAATTTCAACCCTTAAGGTTAATTTTGGGGTGCTGTGGGCATGTTTTCATATTTTCAAGTCATATTCATATTTTTATAGCATATCTAATTTTCAAATGTATGGAATTTGCTGAAAACAGCAGAAGTGCCAATTGATGATAACTGGACGGATGATAATTGTTTATTTCTTTATCGGATACAAATAGTATTTTGCACAGTAAATAAGTAATTTCATAGTAGTCGTAGGTAAAAATATTATTGGTGATATTTATAGAAATACTTATTAACATTTACAAATATATATATATATATATATATATATATATATATATATATATATATATATATATATATATATATATATATATATATATATATATATATATATAAATAATATAATCGTGTTCTACGAGTCCGAAAACTGATAGCGCCCCTACTCTCACCTCGCCCCGTTCTTATCGTAAAGGCTGTATAAGTCTAATTTTTCCAGAGAAAAATTCGGCTAAAAACGCTTCACGCAATTATTTTAATCAGCGTAAAGGACATTTTCTTGTATACATATATTAAAAATTGTAATAATTAATTACATATTATAAATATGACTATTACTACTAGTCACTTTATATTTTGCCTCTACCGACTCTTTAAAACATTTCAACAATCTTCAATATTAATTAGAGCTACCGAAGTTATATAGGGTCCTTATTTTTGTACGAAAAATATTATAATAAAATTTTATCCAATATTTTTGTTTAAATATTAATTGTAAACACAATACTAAATAAAAACGATTTAAAAAGTTCTTTTTAAACAAGATTTATATATGTTTATGAGGTTCGCCAATCAAATGAAAACGACACTTGACTGTGGACTGCAGTAGAGCCAGTTGCGGAAAATCTTTCTTTCTATTATGTCTTAGTAATTTTGGAAGTGAAAAAAATATTTAAATTAATGAAAATATAAAATACCCGAGTCAAGTTTTCAGAAAATAGAATAAAAAATTATTAATATAATTTTTTCAATTAAATATAGATAAGTATTTGAAATATATTTAATACGGTTTGCAAGAAAAATAGATACAAATATATTTCGATAATGTTACACATGTGTGTATTCATTCTCTGTATGTCATAGAATTCGGGAATTACGAGACATTAATGAAAAATTCTGTCTTACTTTGTTAACTACGGATTAATTTCGGTGTTTTCGTTTTTAATTCAACAACGTTATTCTACACCATTTTTGGAAATCGAAAATAGCTAGCGTCTTTATTTAATATCTTATACTGTGAATTTCTACAATTTGGCACAGAACACCGTATGACTATAAGAAATCGTACGACGCGTCCAGGCATGACTATAAAATTATGTAAGAAAAATTGTAGATGCCGGCCCGGAAATAACGATTTTCAAAGCAGCAATTAATGAAATTACTTTAATATTAATAGATTTGAGTGTTACTTTATGGTATTCCATTATTGTAAATAATAAACAAATATTTTACTTCGCAAAAATACCACTTTTATTTTGAAACTGTAACAATATTGTTTCGAACCGTCAGTTCATTTTCAAACAGAATAAATATTACATTCTTTACATGCCTTATATACTAATTTTATCTACCTATACTTATTAAGGGGGAGTGGTCTGTGATGTGGAAGTGGAAAGGGTGGGAGTGATAGGAGAATCCAAAAATCAAGAAAAACAAGATTACATTACATGTGACAAGAGGCAAACAAACACGTGGCAAAAGATTGGACTTGAAAATGACAAAAAGACAATATTACAGTGAGTACAGTTTTAAACAGAAATTAAAGTTTAAATAAGTTATAATATTGAAAATAAAGTTGAACTCTAAATATCGGTGTAATCATTTAAAAGGTGATCGGAGCTATGTTTATTTATTTCTATTGCTGCTAGGATTGCTAACTTCTGTCCTTTGTTTGCCTCGTGTAACAGAAAATTACTTTAAATAACTAAATAACTTACATTTGGCATAACATAACAAAATACCCCTGTCGCAGCATCTGCATAACATAGCGAATTTCCATTCATAAAAGTTACTTTTTTTCGAAAACCCGCTTACCTAGAATAATGGTTCAAAATGTATTTTCTGTGATTTTCTTGGTTCTTTACCACAATGTAAAAAAATTGGAAAAACTTTTAAATTTTGGCAAATTGTTTGCAAAAAACTCTTTTTTTTGAGGTTTTTGGAATCGGACGTGTCTGACTGGAGAACTCATACAGAATTTTTGGACTTCCAACGTTTTATTGTTTTATTACATTTGCATCCCAAACTAGTATCTATCCTATAAATATAACAAGTTTCATCCCAAAATGAATTTCTCGGAAATATAGGCACTTAAATTTTCGAAATTTCTAAATTAATTTAAAATAGAGTTAGTCTCCAGAAATTTTGTATTATGGTAAATTTAATTTAATAAATGACAAGTATATAAGTATAGTAATTATAAAGCATTCGCATAGAACAATAGTTTTAAGTATACATGCACATAAGCAAAATAATTTTTGTATTTTCCTGAAGGAAGGAAATATTTTCCCGTAATAAAAAGTATCCTAAATGTTGACGCAGGTAATAAGTTATCACTACACCAGATTTCATAAAAATCCGTTCAATAGTTTTCGCGTAATATGTGCACATGCTCAAAAAGTTTTTTTACTTTCCTGTGGGAATGAGCCACTTTCCCGAAATAAAAAGTATCTGAGATGCTGACTCAGGTAATAAGTTATCACCACACCAAATTGCATCAAAATCCGTTAAATAGTTTTTGCGTACTGTATGCACATACTCAACATGGTTTTTCCATTTTCCCGTGGGAATGAGACATTTTCTCGAAGTAGAAAGTATCTTAGATGTTGATCCGGGTAATAAGTTGTCGGCACACCAAATTTCATTAAAATCCATCCAGTAGTTTTTGTGTGATGCGTGAACAGACGAACAGACAGACAGACAGACAGACAGACAGACAGACAGACAGACAGACAGACAGACAGACAGACAGACAGACAGACAAAAATTTAAAAAATCTCTGTTTTGATATCTACATCGATAACTATTTACAGTATCTGCACAATTTTTAAAAAATATTCCCTATACAGAAACGGTCTCGTTACATTTGTATTATATGTATAGATTACCTATTAATGGCTCTTTATTTAAAATATTAATTTTTTTTTAAAATAAATCGCCCCCTGTTCTAGGAAATATATATTTTTTAAAGTTTTATAAAATTTCTTATGAAAGTGAGCTTCTTAGACAATTTTATTTTGTATTAATGTATTTTATTTTGTATTAATGTATTAAAACATGAACATTTAAATGTTGGCAATTTCTGTATTGTGGCGCTATCTATCTAGCGCGTTAGTTAACTACTTTATTTAAAAGTTCGAATAAAATTCCAGTCATTTTAATTTTTAATTGTTCAGGAACTTCAGTACCTTCAGTATCATAAAAGCAAGCAAAATAATATTACAATTTATTTATGTAGATACATATATGATGGAAAGTTAAGAAAAGAAAATGTTTTTTTGGAAGTTCGTGTTTAAGGTAAAATCGAAAAAACTTGGAAAATTTAATTAGTAATTAATTTTTTTTAAATATTTTTAGGTTTGGTTGTAAATGAATCTACTGTTGATCTTTTAATATGATACTGAACTATTCATTATTTAAAATGAAAAATTGTGTACTTATTAGATGATGAAAATAAAAAATTAGTAGTTTGAAAAACCGAAACAAATCGACCGACGTCTTGAAAAAGTCTGTCGGGACACCGGAGCAACGGAGCTAGAACCGTGACAAATCCGGGAAAACCAAGACGTATGGACACTCTACACGGATTGTGAATGTTATAAACTTTAAGTTTTGATTTTTAAACATATTTTGAGTGAAATTGAAAATTAACAACGTGTGAAATTTGACATTTTAGTTAAAGTGCATATAAAATATAATACCTACATGTTTTTATAAAAATACAAATATAAATAAATGTTTTCTGTTTTTTTTTTTTTTTTTTTTTTTTTATTTTAATTGTTATTAATTATTTGGCTTTTTTAATAATTTAGAAATTTTCTGTCAAATGAATAAATTCTGAAAATATGAATTTATGACATAATTTCAGTATACCCCTGTCGCAGCACCTGCATAACATAGCGAATTTTCAAATATAGGACACTGACGGATCTCATATAACAACTTGTATCCATCTAAAATAGTTTAACTCTATAACAGTGATAAGATTTTCGAAATCGGTTGAGTAGTTAATTTTTTACTTTTGAGTCCCCAGGACCCTGGCGGATCACGTATAGTATAGCACATATGCATTTAAATAAGTTTAACCAAAAAATCACTAAAAACGGTGAAAAATGGCTTCTAAAAATCGGACATATCAGCTAACGAACTCGTCCCAGCTTTTGAGACTTTTGAACTTCTAACAAAATTTCGTAAAGATTGAATGCTTCATTCGAGAGTTATCGCGCAGACACACAGACAAATATATATATATATATATATATATATATATATATATATATATATATATATATATATATATATATAAACAAATAACTCTTGTCCTTTTGTGGGTGACTCTTTGCACCCTGTAGACACTAAAACCGCAGGATTTTTTTCGGAATTAACAGTCGCGTCACCCCTCGATATAGGAAATAAGAATTATTTCCTTTACACCCTGTATATAATATATATACACACCTACATATATATATATATATATATATATATATATATATATATATATGTATATATGTATGTGTGCATATATTATATACAGGGTGTAAAGGAAATGACTCTTATCCGTTCGAGGGGTGACGCGACTGTTAATTTCGAAAAAATTCCTGCGGATTTAGTGTCTACAGTTTGCTAGGAGTCGCCCTCCACAAAAGGACGAGAGTTATTTGTTTTACACCCTGTATATATATATATATATATATATATATATATATATATATATATATATATATATATATATATATATATATATATATATATATATATATAATAATAATAATAATAATAATAATAATAAACTTTATTCCATATTTTCATATGATACATGAATGGATTGCGTCAACAGTCCCGAACTCGGAGCTTTCCATGACATTCTCCGTCATAAATTAATTTCCAAAATGGAAAGTCGCTTAAAATAATAATTTAATAGTTAAATGAATTTTTACTTAAGTAACAGAAAAATTTATAATTTTTTTCTGCTTTCCGTCCTGCGGCTTCACTCAGGTGTCGGTTTTGTTTTATTTTTGTTTTAATTTTGATTTATATAATTTCGTGCAATGGAATACATTTTTGTATTTTGTAGCTTTAGTTTGAGACCTTTGCTCTGATATCCGTAATAATAGTTTTTCCTTACTTCACTTACTTCACTAAAACCTTACTTCATTTATTAATTCGCTATTCTGAAATTCTGTACAAAAACAGTTACTTTAATAATTAATACTATAAAAGCAAGTAATATTCATATTTCAGTAGCATATCTAATTTTCGCAACATCTTCTTGAGATCCGCCCAGCTGTTTAGTATGAAGAAGTTTTTTTGGGGTTCCAAGGTCCTGGGTGATAATTTTGCCCTCACTTATGCTAACAAAATCATCTTATTTTAATTTAAATAATAATAGTACAGTTACCTGAGATCCGTTTATTCATTTCTATAAGAGAAATGAATAAACAATTTATTTTACTTTACGTGTAATTGCTTTGGAAAAAAATTAAAATTTGTGGCTCCGTAACTAACGATAACAACTAATAATGAAACCAAATTTGAAAATTCAGGCTCTCTTGTGCCACCCCTGATATGATGCTCTATTCATAGACACTTCACTAGTCGAAATCCGTTAAGTAACTTTGGCTGTGTGCTTTTCACAAAATTTTATAACATTTTTTCTAATTGTATTATATATCTATATATTGATTATTTAATAATAAATCATTGTTAAAAAGATTTAGATTTTAGTAATCAAAATTATTACTTCAATAAATTATAAATTAACACTTATTTAATTGACTAATTATTTTCTTAAATAGACTAAACAAAAAATTATAATTATTTATTTATTATTTAAATTTGCCGCTTTGAGGAATTTGCTTTGTTATTTGTAACTTGTTTCCCTCTGCTGGGTTGTCTACACAATTAATATTTAATCTCTTTAATGGACATTAAAGTTAAATTTACACAATTAATTTACACAATTAATATTTAACTTTAATGTCTATTCCTTTGTTCAGAAAATGGGCTATTACTTTTTTAGTTATTGTGTAGAAATCATTTTCATTTGTAAACATTTTATCTAGTCGATATTGAATTACAAATTTAAAATTTGTAATAGGATTATTGTTCAACATTTTGAAAGGTTGTAACATATTTTGGAACTTATAACCCCATTCAGGTAAGATGTTAAATATTTCAAAAAATTTAATAATTAATTAATGTATTTTTTTATTTTTTAGATTGTTTTATGAGTATTTCAATTAAATTGTAGACAAGAAATCTACTTGACACTAAAGAAATTTCCAATCTTTTGTGATGAATGTTTTCAACAACGAATTAGCACTTAATCACAAATGTAAAAATGTTTGAAAAGCTAACTGTCGTGTGTAAAGAGGTTAAAATTCATTAACAATTATTAATGGAAATTAAATTATATGTGTAACAATGTAAAATATTTTAAGAAAGATTAAAATTTATTTTTAATTAAATGATACATAATTTTATTGGTGTTTTTACAAGTTCTTTTTTGTGCGCTTTTTACACCAAACAATCCCTTTGCATATATTTTCATACTTTACTATTTTAGCAAAAAGTCAATTCTGTCAAAAATGTCACTTATGTAGATTTGATTTAGCATTCAAATGTAAGTTGAGCCAAAACTCGTATTTTTCTATTTTTTTTTTTTTTTTTTTTTGTTAAATAACTCATGTTGTGTGAATTTGTATTGTTTTTTTTGGACACAAGCGCGAGGCTCGTAACTGCTGGCTCCTGCTACATGGCTAATTTAGTTGTTTTTGCACTGTTTAGTTGCTCCAAAAACTTTATTTTCTGTTAAAAACACTATATTGTACCCATGTACTTTGTTTTTAATTCCAAAGTATACCAATTATATGTCATCAAAATCTTGTCAAATATATATTTTTTTTTATAAAATTTCCTTACCATCAATTAGTTTTTTCTAATTTAGTTCATCTTATTTAAAATTAAATAAGAAAATTTTCAAAATAATAAATATAATGTGTTAAAACAAAAATATTTATAATTAGGTTATATACATGCATGCATATTATATGCATATATTTAAAAATGATTCCATTTGACAGATTGTTATAAAAAAACAAAACAAAAAACTAACATTATCAAAATTTGTACTTCGTTTACAAATAGCTAAGGGCCATTCAACACCACAAAAAAAATATGTCAAAAGTTTATTTAATCAAATAAATAGTACAGTTTAATTGATTAACATTTATAATATAACTTTATAAATTTATTAAGACATTATTCATAATGTTTAATTAAAGAAATCTGACATATATTTAGGTAATAGAAATAACTAGTGACGAAACACCCTTAGACACATTTATAAACACAATATATATTAAATAGAAAAATCAAACGAGGTAGAGTGAAATAACAAATAAAAAGAGACTTTTAAAAAGAGATTATTTTTGATTTTTCTTAAGAACCACGTTATATAGAAGAAAAGTATAAAAAGCTCTCTGATATAACTTCTTACGAAATTTTTGATAATGTAATAAAATTTTTGAAAAAGTTTTTAATTCTGATCAAAAACACAAAAAAAAGACTTTAAAGTCCAAAATATCCGGTCTGTGGCATCGGATGTGTCTGGCTAACGAACTTATCCAAGCGTTTTGAACAATTAACGATTTTACCAAATTTCGTAACAATTAAATACTTCGTTCGACAGCTATCGCGTACACACATAAATACATATATGTATATCTATATATATATAAATTTTAGTGAAGTAGATTTTCGAGTTCTAGAGGCTCCAAAACAAATTTCTGCCATAGTCCCGGGCTTAGGTCTTACCATAAGAGCTGCTGTAATAGCTGAATTTTCATTCTGAAAATTCGCTAAAATGAAAAACTAATAAAAATAATTATATTAAACTGAATATTAGATTATAATAACTAATAGTTATCCAGAAATAATACTTTAAAATTTAAAAATGACAGTTCATAATTATATGATTATTGTTGAAGATCAAGTGATGATCAGTTGACGCTATAAAGAGCTGATTGCAGTCCAAAAGCAATACATTTGTAGCATACGGATATATATATATATATATATATATATATATATATATATATATATATATATATATATATATATACCTTGAGTTTTAAAGATATTATAAGTAAAATATTGAGCTCACATGTAAGATTTTAGATTAAGATTTGAGTTTTTGACTTTAACGTAAGGGCTTTTAGCAAAACCAGGTAAACTGGTATTTTGATGTAGTTTTCATATTTGATAGTATTTTGATTGGTCGAACCATATTCACCCTACTTCAAATTTTAAGTAAAAATTAAATTTTTACCCCAACTTCGGGGGTGGATTTCACCCATTAAATACCATTTTTGGCTGATAAAAGAAATAAATGTCTGTTATTTTCCTTTGTTCTACACACCTACCAAGTTTTATCAAAATCGGGAATTATCACTTTAAAACCTTTACTTGTAAGTGGTGGTATTTTTTAATATATCTCTAGTTAAAACAACAGTTTCTGCCTCGTTTAAATTTATGAACCTTAATTAAAAATGGATTAGTGTTACTAGTTAGCGACTTGTTACACACATACAAGATGATCCATGACATGTTAAACAAAATGTACTTATATAGTTTCTGTAAATTTACTATTTCAAACTACTATCAAAAATTTAATTATAAGAAAAGGCGTATGGATCTGTATTAGGACAGGTACTCTTTATTTGATATATAAATGACCTACCTCAAATTATGGGTTCTGAAATAATCTAATTTGCTGATGACGCAACAATAATTTCATGAAAAGACAAAACGTTGATCATAAATTGTACGCAACTTGGCCCTAATAAAGGCCGCGTTTAAAAAATTTTCGTAGATTGGAAACTTGGAAGACTCGTCAAAGTCAAGTCACACACGATGTTATAGAAGAGTGATACAAATTTGGAAATAACCCCTGACCCCCCCCCCCCGGATTATACACGTTTCGAGAATCATTTACCATCATCAAGAGTTTGATTTGATTAAAATAGTAGTTTCAAATTTGAAGTTCTTAAAACATGTGTAAAAACATATATACGTCCAGTTGCAAAATTTATTATAGTTCTTCAGAAATCCATGTATGGTTAAACAATATGAATATTTCTCATCTCAATGTCTTCTATACAATATTTCCTATAACGTTCTTTAAGTTTCTAAAGAATTTTGCAGTAGAAAATGCTACGTCATCGGCAATCTAAAAATCTATTTTAGGTCACTCGATCTTGTCTTTGGTGGGAAATTCAAAAAAATTAGTTAGGAATCTAGGTAAAGTGGCTGGGAGTATTTTGCCAAATTTATTACTACTAACTGGTTCAATTTCTAAAATTCGAAGATTTTAATTTGGACTGTAATGAATGAAGATCTATACAGAAAGAATACCGATTATAAGAGAGAAAACTAAATTGATTCGACTTATCGAATGTGTAAGTTTGTTGTAAAGTGTAGGTAGTATTGAAAATTGGCGGGATAATTAAGGAATGAAGGAATATATTAGGAAGTGATGAGTTTTGAACTTGACTTCCAGATGCGTTGATCCGTGGTAAACTTGAACCAGTTTGTCGATACACAAATTAGCGAAGAAATAACGGGTTTAACTATTTTCACTTGAAGTAATTTTGCCGATACACAAAAGTAACGAAGTAATCTACTACTAATTTTACACTGTCGTTGAATTAAACTAATGAAGTAATCTATATTTTGAATCACGAATTAATGCTATTAAGTTGCTACGACTTTAATGCTATTGTTGAACCAAATATATAACTAATTGTGATTTTAACCGCGCGCGTTGATAACTACTATATTACTGTATTGTTAAACGAATCCTACTACTAATTATAAATATTCAACCGCACAGGTTGATGACTACTATATTACTGTTGTTGAACGAATTCTACTACTTATTATTGAATCGCACAGACTAATATATTACTATTGCATCGTTAGACCCCTATCGCAAAAAATAGGGCGCGAGCAGTGAAGCTAATAGGTTAAGACCCAAAAAGTTCACCAAAAACATTACAATATTATGTAATAATAAAATTTAAAAAATGAGTGAAAGTAAAATTGGAGGAATTCGAAATTTGGCGGGATAGACCTGCCAACGAACGACCTCGCGTCAATGAATCTTGTTGACGACTGATTATACATGACCGATAAGGAGAGGAGTAGCACATCACACCATCGTCTCCAAACAAAATAATATGCGACGCGCCAATTTCATGTAATCAAATACAGGGTTGAACAAACTGGCGCGTCCAGTGGCAAAAATTGATTAAATAAGAAAATATTTTACGAAAAAAATATTAAACCTACTTCAAAAATTAACCTTGAATAATAAAATTACTAAAAATTTCAAAATAATAATTAACACTATTTTTTATCAATTTTGATTAAGTAATAACCGAAAATAAGACTGACTAAGGGTGCGTTTTTTATCTTCATCAGAAACTCCCATTCAACAAGGAGTATTCTTAAGTTTTACTAGTAGCAAGAAGTATGTATTTTATGTTTCTCTTATGTTACTATTAGATATGTTAAAATTTGCTTATGGTTGCTTAGTATCGTATGCATTTCGCACTCTAATTAAACCAAAATATCTTATTCTTAAATTATCCGCCTATTAAATTAAATTTGACACATAATAGCAAGTTAAAAGTCACCAAAATAATATAAGAAGAAGATAGGATCAACTTTAAGATAAGAAACAGTTTAGGAGGAAGATAAAAAACACACCTTTTATCAGAATAATTTTGCAGAAGTAAGCCCCAGTCCTAATTTTTTCTCAACTCTCGGTTATAATATTATACAATGCGGGTCAAAAGGCTTGTAACATAAGTATAGGAATCCTATCTTCTTCTTTCATTATTTTGATGACTTTTAACTTCCTATTATGTGTCAAATTTAATTTAATAGGAGGATCATTTAAGAATAGGATACCTTGATTTAATTACAGTGAGAAATTCATGCGATGCTAAGCATCCATAAGCAAATTTTAACATAATAGCAACATAAGAGAAACTTGAAATACCTATATACTCCTTGCTACTAGTAAAATTCAAGTTAAGAATACTCCTTGCTGAGAGCGAGTTTTTGAAAAAGATAAAAAACGCACCCTTAAATGAATAAGAACTCAATAGGCTGTTCAATATTACAGAATGGGTTTTCTATGTGCAGATTTTAATGTTTTTCCCATTTAAATTTTGTTGACGCCGGTCTGTGCTGTTACTTACTATTTATTAGCTTTACATAGTCTGTCGGTATAAAAACAGAGTTGTACAAAGCATGGCACTAGTATATGTAAAAATATGTATCAGGTTAGTCCATAAGTTCGTGCGTATTTTTTTGGTAAATTTTTAAATAATATAAAAAAACACAATTAAAGACAATTCATCCTTTCTGCGATCTGATCCACTGTTGATTGTGGGTCTGACTCCACAAGATTTCGAAGAATATCATCATCAAAATTAACAGGACGTCCTGAACGGGGTTCATCATAAATGCTGCTTTCTCCAACTTTAAATTTTTTAAATCATTTCTGAACAGTCCTTACGCTAATAGTGTGTTCACCATGTACACTATTAATTTTTATCGCTGCAGACCTGGCAAACTCACCATACGAAAATAAAAAATGTAGCACAGCACGTTTGTACTGATTATCTATATTTATCTTCTATGGGTATTAAAATGCGTTCGATATTTACGAAAGTTGATGATGAACTGAATAATATGTTAGTCAAACGATGACAATTTTCGACAGGTTCAAAATTGTATTGGTTTAGTAAATGAGTCATAGTGAATTTCATGCATGCTATTAATACACAGGAACTTCTGGACTTATATATTGTTATCCAAAACTTTTGCATTATTTTTCATTTTAGCATCATTTTTAACATGTTATTTTTCCGAAACATATGTATCATTCTGTAGGTATTCCGTAATAATTCTAACAAAGCATACAAAACACAGTTATGTAATATAATCGACATTGTGAATTTTCCAATAAGCAATCAAATTTTACACAAAGCCATACACCAATATTATTTCCTATTGTAATCGAGTTCTAATTATAACAATACTCCAACATAATATATATATTGAAATGTGAGCGTGGTCGAAACTGACTAAAATTTAATATTAAAATCAACGATTTATAGTGTTCGCTTTATAGTATTAAAATGCAATACAACTGTTTGATTAAGGGCTTAAAGATACCGTATTGTAAGATTTTCGTGCTATTGTTCAAATTTTATGTCCGTTTAATTATAGGTATATTAAACTATTCTTGATTGAGCGTTAATTATGAAACATTCATAATAGTTTACTGAAAAGGCTGAAAATTGTTCCTGTGAAGTACTATTTGCTAGTGTAAACCAATCCCTGCGAGTTATTTTCATAGGGAATATTATACACATTTTAGTTTCAAGGTAAGCTTGTATTTGTACGTATGTATATTTTCAATTTTGTTTTTTAAACAGGCAAGGTCGAAGTCGGAATCACGCGTGGTGTATTTTTATGACGGCTTCATGATGCTAACACTGCACCTGTGGCATAGCGTGGGTGTCGGCTGCCCGGGGCGGAAGAATATTTTGCCGCCCTCTTATGTAGGTATTTCAATTTAATGTATACTATATATTACATACATTAATTATAGAGAACTTTTCGGCAAGAACAGTCATCATTATTTTGCATTATACAGGTTAGATTTTAAATAAAAATTTTTTCTAAGTTTTACAATCACGTTTATTAATACAAAAATTCTTATACTTCAACCACTTAGATACATTGATATAACTTAGGTACCTATCACTTAAAACTACACCTTGACGATCGACAAGATTAAATAATTAGCGAAATGAATATAAAACGCAAATCAATTTTTAATTAAAACAACAACGATACTATAATGTAATATTTTTATTTTTATTGAAAAGTAATATATTAAGTATTTGTTATAGTAGCACTACACTCTCGTCGAGGCAACACGAGGCGACGCGAGGCCGAGAGTGTAGTTGATGCTCTCGTGTTGCCTCGCCTCGCCTCGTCAAGCCTTGCCTCACCTCGTCAGGTCTCCGATCTGAGTCGGTTTTTTGTCACAAGTCAAAGGACACGAGACACGAGGCGAGGCGATCAACTACACTCTCGCATATACTCGTGTGTTGATATTGCATATGTTGCATATATGCGTACTATTATGTTTTTATACATAACCTAAAATCATGCCTTAAATTTACAAAAACGTTATTTTAAACTTTTGTGTGTAATATGCATGAAGAAAATTATAGGATTCAACAGTACATAGCACTGCAGCAGCAGTTATTTGAATCCATATCACCGACATCACCCATCTTGTCCATCTATGATTGACATTTCAAACTATACGAACGCGTATGAGCAGTATGAACAACTGAGTAATGAGCGAGAGTGTAGACGGTACATACTCGTGTTGTCTCGCCTCGTCAAAACCTCGACGAACGTCTCGTCGAGGCGACCTCGCGAGAATCTAGTGCTACTATTAGAATTAAAAACAAAACTTCCGTCTTTAAAAATTTATACGTCTACTTTTTTTAAGAGCAAAGTCTTTTATTGCACCATTAATGTCTACGGCATCACACACCTCTTGCTCAATAAACAAGATAGCCAAATTAATTAGTCTTAGAGTACTCATTGTCGATCTTAAATAATTCTTAATCAATTTCAATTTTGAAAAACTTCTCTGACAGCTGGCATTGCTTATGGCAACTGTGAAAAATATTCGGAACATTATTAAAAGATTAGGCAGAGTATCTTCCAGCTTGAATTTAACAGTAAATTTAAATAATTCAAGTGAGTTTGCATTAATCAGTTTATTTTCGTTGCCGGTAGCAGCAACGAAAGTCCACAGTCGAAGTCGTTCCAGCTTGAAATCCTGCTTGTCAATTTCTTCAGATTCGTAGTGTGGATTACATTTAGTGTCGTCTGGACCTAATAATATAGCCGGCGTTAGATAAGCAAGCTTATACGTTAAATTCTGTAGCTATTGAAAATGCTCACGAATTTCTACAATGATTCTATCTAATCTTCCGTTTTTAGGGTTTCGGACCGCAAAAAAAAAAATGTAACCTTTATCTATCTTTATACTTTTATTAAATCATCTCATTGTTCGCCTGCCTGTCTGTCTGTCAAGACCTTTTTTCATAGGGACAAATACTTACACATATTAAATTGAAATTTATATCAGTGTTTCCGGTCTAGATCCCTTTAAAATGTGAAAAAATCAGACTTGTAGGTCAACGCAATCAGATGTGACTATTTATGTTGTAAAATCTCGCAATTTAAATATTACCGTAAATATTTGTACGAAACCCTGGGGTTTTTTTTATTTTAATAAAGTTTGAACAACACATCAGACAGTCCAACATACATCAATTACATAAACATAATATTTAATACTCACACAGTTGAATGTTAGGTACACGTAGCGGAAAAATTCAATTTTTCACAAAGTTGTTGAATAATTTCACAACCACTACACCTACTTATTTACACAAAAATCACAATTTGGCAAGCGTAACATAATTAAGATACGAGACAATGTGAAATGGACAACTGACGATCCATTAATAATACTTTCTTTGAATTGACAGACTTTGTCAAAGCATCACGTAATTCTTCGTACCTTACAGGGACTTCCCCGTACGTGAAATAAACTATATTGAACTTAATAATATATGTAATAGAAATCATTCTCGCTGATTATTAGTCATAAACGGGGAATTCCCACAAGTATAGACGTTGTTGCCAGTCGCTACCAAATATCATTCAAAGAAAAAGGATTCCCCGACTTCACCACAAAATAAGAAATGAAAAATTTCGTGCTCCTTTCAATCGGTCCGAATTTGTAGTTGCGATAAAAATATAAAATGGTTCAGATATTTACAAAGTATTTTTATTATTTATTGTTAAATTTTGCCGTCCGGGACGGGCCACGCCTGCCGCCCCCACTACGCTACGCCACTGCACCGCACCCCATATAGACAATAGTTTTTCAATGC
This sequence comes from Brachynemurus nebulosus, assembly GCA_035578155.1. NCBI lineage: Eukaryota > Metazoa > Arthropoda > Insecta > Neuroptera > Myrmeleontidae > Brachynemurus > Brachynemurus nebulosus. Next base: position 9,144,114 of record JAPWDM010000020.1, on the reverse strand, counting down.
TCAACTTTTTAGATAGTGTGCCAGCTTCATGCAACCTTATATGGCGCAATATACAAAGGACATTTTGTCTAGCTGATTTTAACTACACAAAAATGACAACAAATACTTATAGTACAGCTGGCTGGCTATCTGGACAATAAAATTTTTTTTGATGATTGTTTGAATCCTTTATGGGCCACGCTAGCCAAATGACCTACCTGAACTTTAGTTGTAATTTTTTCCTGTATTATTAAGAATTATAGATTTAAACTAGCATGCAGACATAAAATGATCCTTATTTAATATCGTGTTGGAGAGTGCTGTTCACTACTGAACAAAAATATACACTAAAACTGTCATGGAAGTTGCTTGTTTGGCTGGTTGTTCAAAGTGTTTAAAATAATTACATTTTTTAATGATTAATACATTTAAAAATTTTTTTTATGTATGTTACCAGTTTAATTATATACTTAATTTTAATAGTATGCTAGCATGATTTTATTTTATTTGCGGCTAGAAACCTTTAAAGATTTAGTAAAAACTTACTGTTACCAATTGCATACATAGGTTTGCATAAATAATATTTAAATATAACCGCTATGAAAAATTCTTAGCCATATGGATACATTGGCCTTTAATAACATTTACATTTTTGGAATATGAGACGTGCAGTTATACTCACTATAGCAAATTTTATGGTAAACTCTGTGATGTGGCTATTTTACCACCAAATGTATCCGATATATCAGATTATTCGTGTCAGATAATGAGGACACAGAAATGCTTTTCCTGGTAAATACATGACAGAATTTCAATATTTACGATATTTCTAAACTATGTATCAAAAATCAGACTTGCACAATTGTTAGAAATATTCGTGGCCCATAAAGGGTTAAAAACATGGCCAATAAAGGTTCTATCTCAAGTCGTCACACTTTTCTTGACAACTTTTTTTTTCTTATGAATTCCGTTACAAAATTTTTTGCCTTACTATCTGCCAGTGTTGTACAGTATCTAGATACAAGTATCTGAAATCAGTATCTAGATACAAATTTACGTATCTTGTATCTGTATCTAGATACATTTATTTTTAAGTATCTGTATCTAATACCTGGATACATTTGATCTGTATATTGTATCAACTCTAGAAACAGATACGTTTTTATAACCTTATTTACCAAATTTTAATCAAGAATTTCGGTCGAAGTTCGGCAAATAGTTTGGAAGAAAAAACAAAAAAAGAGAAAAATAAATCGATGTTATATCATACCTACTGACCGACTTTCTATATCCCAATTATATTTTGGAGCTGACGTTATTGTTATATGCTTTTTCGAAAATACTTCGAAACATAGGATAAAATCGGAAAATTTATACAGACATATGTTTAGTTACCTTATATAATTGGCCGTAAGTTATTAATTCTCCCCGTAAATTAGAATTTAATGAAATAAATTGGTTTAAATATTAAGCCACGCCTCTTTTGTATTTCAAAAGTGTTTTATTATATTTAAATCTCAAAAGGGAATAACGCATCGTTATATTCCCCACACCTTAACTTCTAGACAAGTATGATTTAGTAATAATAGTTTCGCCTTCTAATTTTTAGTCATTCAAATATGAGTTTTATCATCAGCCGTATTTTCTGTTATTATTGTAGAAATAGTAACATGAATAACTGTGACTTGTATCTAAGACGAGCTTGTAGAAAATAATTCGTTTCGAGGCTTTAACGTGACTTTTTTTAATTTATTAGTATGGCAATTTAACTTAAAGTAGCTTTAAATTGGAAACTTTGTATTTGTACAAATTTTAAGGGATCATTCAACAGAATTGTTAATTGCACAAGTTCATAAGGTAGAATTATCCGGGTCAGTAATAAAAGAACTTGCCAATATTCGTGAATTACGAAATCAGTCGAACATGAAATATGTACTTACAACAAAACTTGGAAAGTTTTCCATTGATTATTGTGTACCCCTTATACGAATAATTTAACGTCTCCAACATACTTAGGGTGTGCTGACAGAGCGCTGGCTTGGTAAACCGTAGGTCGAGTTTTCGATTCCGGCCTCAGTGAATCTTTTCTTGGTTTTTCTTTTTTTTTCTGGTTTATTTATTTTAAATAAATACATAATTACATTTTTTATTTAATAAATAATTACCTCATTAGTGTCTCAAGTTCTTATATTACTTTTTATTATTCTTATGCCTTTATATACTTTATTTTTTAATAATTTTCATTATGAAATATTAATATAATAATAAAATAAATTCAATAATCGCCAAAATAAATATAAATAAAATTTTCTAGTAATAATAATATTTTTCTACTGCTGTTGAAGAACACATTCATTATATATCTGTAAATTATTGAGAAAGTTAGGCATTATTCAAAGGTATGGAGGAATGATCATTATTCAATACCTTTTTGACCAATGAAATCAGCGTATTAATCATTATTCAATGGGTTTACGATTGTTTTGTGAATAATGTATGTATCAAGTTTTAATTTAACCTCTTTAGTACCGCCATATATTCCAATATTTTAGATAAAAAATTTAATATCTATATAAGTATAATTGCAAGTGTGATACATTTTGCTTAATTTATTTACAATATGACCGCTCTTTACTATAGAGCCTCCAGTTACCGATATAAGACAATGCACACTCGTCAGTTGAATTTCTTTTCAAAATTAGTATGACGAGCTGAGCTCGTCATTAGTCCTAAAGGGGTTAATATATGTTGCGTAGTAACGTTCAAGTAAACAAAGTAGTTTATATTTTGTTTTGATTGTTTTATACATATTATACAAACATTTTATGAAATTAAAAATAGATTAAAAATTTAATTTAAAAAAATATATTCAATTGTATTTTCAATTTTTCAAAGGAAAAAACTCGTAGAAAAAATATCTTATTCTATTCGCTTGCAATGACTATTACTTACTCAGACGCATTACTCGCATCTGCATTACTTGCCTCACAAGCTCGGCTCGTGTCGCAAATTCATCTTTGTGAGTAATAGCTATCATTAGGTCGTTGAATAATATACTATTATTAAAAAAAATTAACATGCTACTTTATACATTATACGCTATTATGAATACTCAAATTTAAAATTATTCTCTCTCTGTGTCAGATATATCAGATATATTTTCAATTACGTAATCGTTCAGGTGATACCTATCATAAAAGCACTGGAAACTGTTTTTTTAAATTAGCTGGTGAAAAGCACAACTGGTTAGCATTCATAAAAATTTCCCTTTCATCAGTTAATTTGGAGGCAAACCAAACATATTTAATCATTGCTATAAATTTAGTTGAGCTCACCTGATGCAGAATGAGGGAGTGAATTTTTATGATATCTTCTCTGGATGTTATTTCCCTGTTCGTTTGGAGTAATTCCAGAGCGTTTTGAATTTTTTTAACAAATATTTTTATTTGTCGAAATAAGTAGACATCACATGGTTGACAGACAGACAGGTGTGCATTTTGGAGGTATGATCTTGACTGTACAAGAAGTTTCTCCATTTTCATTTTCAAAAATGTTGTCGCATATTGTGGCGTCAGTTTGGCCAGCCCATGAATCAATAATTAAAAGAAAATTGTTCTTTTCTACATATGATTGTAGACAAGTTCTCAAAAACTTTTCATACTCATGTTTAGTGAGTATTCCAGACTTTGCGGAAATTGTTGCAATATTTTGATATGTTCCACTGAACTCATCCATTTTTTTTTAAATTTGTGGTTCAAAAGCCCCACGTGGTTCACGTAAGCATAGAAATACAAATGGTAATATTTTACCGGAAGCTGCAATTGCGTATTGGCCAGTGTAAGAGTGAGTGGTTCGATTGATACTTTTTTTCTTTGCTAATATCATTTTGGTTCCTTTTTCTGCCAGCGATCTATTATAAATAGTTTGATACTGACATCCTGCCTGATCAATACACCCAGAGAAAAAACAACTTCATTTCAATAAAAACCATATTGATTCAATGTAAAACATTAACAATAGTCTAGTAACGTTTAAATTTATTGTTTCAATGTAGAACAACTTTGTTTTCAAGTTGAATAATATTGATCATAATAAAGTTGCACGTTATTAATTTAAAATAGAAACAATTTTGAATTTATGTTTTTATTTATTGAATCAATGTAGAATTTTTTTAAAGCAAAGTTAAAAGAGTATTGAAGTGATATGGAAACATTTTGGAATCAGTATCTAATATTATTGAAATAATACTGAAACGTTATCAAATAAATAATTCACAATATTAAATCAATTCTGAAATACCTTATGATTAATGTCGTCCACTATTGAATTAATATTAAATTTTTATAAATTCAAAACTGAGTATTATTGAATTAGTATTGAAATATTCTGGAAGAAAACAATATGTTTCTATTTTAAAACTTTAATGTTACATAAGGTTTTACAGTTATTATACACACTTAGATTGGACAAATGTTTTTTAATTCGTTATGAGATATATGTTAAATGTAAAGGTGAACTATCGGAAACATTTTTTATTTCCAATTTATCCATTACAACATATGGTTTTTTTTAACAATTATGTTGATTTATGCACCCAGTTGGTTATTTCAATTTTTAGTGAGGCTGAGTTGTCATCGATTTCGAACTGAAATAATTAGTCAGGACAAATTATAGGTATATTTGATATTCAAAATGTTAGCAGTCGATATAATACTAATCATTAACTTCTAAAATTAACTCACCTCTTTTTTTATCAATCAAAAAATTTGCTTCGAAACTCTGTGCAGAATACTAGCGGTGAATTGCCTAATTTGCATCACCCCTATTTAAATATTGCAGGCTTTTGAAGGTTACCTTAGCAGTTAAAAGAATATATATTGAGTTATGACTATTGAGCATATTGAAGTAAACTTACCTTGTAAATATGGCAAAATGTGTGCCTGCAACCACTCGGCTAATTTTTTGGCGTTTCGTCCCCTTCAGTTTCATTCAACTAATTTGGAATAAAATTCACTATTTCACCGTTTTCGATGTATAATACACCATCGATGAATTTTATTTGCAGATTGTCACTGTTAATTTCCACCATTTTCTTACATATATTTCTGTTTTTATATTGTTTCTGTCTCAGATTAAAATATTTCCATATTGATTTAAAAATCTTTCTTACTGATTTAATATGTTGAAAACTTAGCTTCCGAATTAATATTGTAAAAAGCTTGAAATAATGTTGTTCAACTCAAAAACAATATTGATTTCATATCTTGTATAAAAGTATATGAAAACAACATTAATTCAAAGTATAAAATATTGAAATAAGGTCTTTCAATATCATATTTTTGTTAAGTTGTACATTATTGAAATAATAATGATGTTTTTATTTTTAAGTTGCCATTTTCCTCTCAGTGTATTTATAATATAATCGAAATCACAGTTTGACATCAATTGTCTGGTTTGATTTCTTTCTGCAGCATCCACTACTTCCTCGATACTAGCAACTTCGTTAACACTCACGAATTTCGTTATCTGTCGCTGCCGGATTCGATGGTTTTTTTAATCTTTCCGCCCATTGTTAAAGTGTCTCGTAGTTACCTTCAAAGAAGTAAATAAACATATAATAGTATAAAATGACCAGACGTCCCGATTTTGGCGGAACAGTCCCGTTTTTTGGAAGACTGTCTCGCGTCCCGCCGATTTTTAAAAATGTCCCGCTTTTTAAAAAATATCTGCATTTCCTATTTTAAATGTAATTGAGGTTTTTCTTTTGCTCGCCAATTATTTTTTAAGGGAAAGTTCGTAAAATTTCTTATTTTAAATGTAATTGACGTTTTTTTTTTGCTCGTCAGTAATTTTTTAAGAAAGTTCGAAAAAAAAGTACGAAAAATTAAGATTTTCTTCTTTTCAAGCAAAAGGGTTAGGGGTGGCATTTTTACGGTGCCTTTCGTCCCATTTGTCCCGGTTTGTCTCGATAAAAATCTCGTCACTTTATAATAGCATGAGTTCTTGTTTTTAAATATAATAATTATAATTGTAAGCTTTTTATTATTTGCATTATAGCTGGATTGTGTTATACCTGCTCCATACTAAATCGAGCTTCCACGAATCTTTCGGACGTTTCGGAATCAATGAAATTCCACTTATCAAAATGTGTGCCTCCATGTTCAACATCTTCTTGCCATTGGTATAAATTCTGCTTGTGCTTTAAGCGAGATACTCCATGTTTCTGAAGACTTTTCAGGCTCCACTTTGGATGCGCTTCATCAATAGCAACTGCTTTTTCTTTATACCATAATGGAATGTAGTCACGTGGTTCTGGGGAAAATTCCTCAGCTATACTCATGCCAGTATACTATAGAAACACCAATTAATTATTTTATCAGAATTAAATATCATAATTATTTATATATTTAAATTAAATATTATTATTAAAAAATAAATTTTTAGTTTACCTTTTCACATTCATTCAACTCATCATCTTCATAGATGGTGATTAATTCTTCTTCTTCTATAATTTGCCTGTTATCCAGCAATTCCACAATGCAGTTATAACATTCATATTCTTTTCCCATAGCAATCGATGAAGATGAAATTTCCGATGGAGGATCTGGTAATAAATATTCATTTATTTCTAACAATGATTTACAGTAACTAAGCGCAATAGTTATTTCAGCTTTCAGTGAATCGTTAAATTGGGACGTTTTATGAACATTTTCAGCACTCGTACTCAGTCCTTCCATTTTTAATATGTATAAAAATCAGTTCGATATAATGGAACCAAATTTAATAATTTTTATATGTTATACTCACGAAAATTCAAGATCGAATGGCTACAAATACTTAAATTGGATCTTTTCTCGGCTGTATCCAATTGAACGACCCTAAGTAAATAAATTTCTATTGTATGTTCTTGTTGTTATGTAAATCTCTAGAGATAGCAGGTAGAGGATAGATACAGCTTAAAAATTTATTTTTGTGATAAATATCACAAATTACAAAGTTTTCAATTTTCAATTGTAAGAACATTCGGCCGCTTCTAGTATACCCCAAGATTATAAATTAATAGATTTTCTTTGTCTGTTCTCGTTGTTATAAAAATACCTACAGATAGTAGAGCAGGTAAAAGTTAAAAATTTACCTTGCTGACAAAATTTACAAAGTTACAAAGTTTTGGATATTAATAGCATAATTTATTAATTAAAATTCACATAGTCAAAAAAAATATTTTAATATAATTAATATAATATTAATATTTGAAATTAAAAATTATAAATTATATTATTAAAATTATCAGTATTAATATTTCATTATGAAAATTATTAAAAAACTAGCTGTGGCCCGTGGTTTCACGCACGTAAAATTATCTTAATTATTGGTCAAATGATAAGATCAATTTTAAATTAGATATTCGGAAATAATACCTGGCTCCGCTCGTCAAACGACTCTAAAGTAGCAATCTTCATATTTCAATAGCATGGCTAAATTCCGCATCTTTATGTACCTAAATACCCGTATCAATAGGTAGTTTTAGGAGTATTTCCATTTTAGGCCTTGCTTGGGACACCAAGACAGCAGGGGACAATTTTAATATCACAATTAATTTTGGGCTTATTTGATGGCCTTGACGGATAATTCTGACCCCCAGGTTCATTCAATTTTGATATTCTAAAATTCTGAGCATAATTCTCGCCTAATAACCCTAAATTAACCATATTCATATTTCCATAGCATATTTCATTTTGATAAAATATTGTCAAAATCCAACCGTTCAATCTTAATCCTATTAGATAGTGCTGGGGGTTAATTTTGAAGTCACTTTATATTTAAATTAAATATTCTAAATTTCTTTATAAAATCAGTTTCTTTTAGTGTTTTGCTACGTTCGTTCAATGATCTTAAAATAGATATATATTTCGTTTCACTCGCATAAAATTATCTGAATTATAGGTAAACTTTTATATAGGTCAGTTCAATCATATATTCCAAAATTCTGTGCAAAATCAATTATTTATAGCACTTGACCCTGCTCGCCCAATGACTCTAAAATGACTATCTTCATATTTTATTAGCATGGCCAATTTCCGCACCGTAAAAACTTAGTAACCTATACCAACAGTTTTAGAATTGCTTCTATTTTAGACCCTTCAAGGCATCAAGGCCCCAGGAAATCATTTTAACGTCACTTTAATCTTTCACAGAGATCTTAACAGTACTTGAGTAAAAATAGAAGCTTCCTCAACATTTCTAACGATATTTAAAAGATCATCAATATTTTGAGGTAATGGATGAAGCTTGAGTAAGTCAAAGGTTTTCATATTTATATGTGCAAATATCATTTTAATGATTTGGTCATTTTCGAACAACGGACAGAGTATTTTGGTGTATTTTAATATAGAATTTGTAAAATAGGAAAAACTTTCATTTGGTCCTTGTTTTCTAAACACAAATCTATCTATTAAAATTTCTTTCATAACAGGTGATATATATGATTCTAATAAAATATTTTTTATTTGAACCCATGTGGTCTCATTTTCAATTTGAGATTGCCAAAATTGTTTGGAAATCTCATTTGTTTTTGTTGCAAGGATTTTAATAAAATATTTCTCTGATACTAAATTCATATTTAAAATATTTTGTACTTCAATAATAAATTTTAATATATTTTCAGCATTATGGATATTTAAAATTGGGATATTAGATGTAAATGTATCCAAATTGAGTTTAGAAAACAAGTTTAAATCAAGTTGATTTGTGCTTTCAATACTTATCTTTTTAATTTCCTTGATTTCCTGATTTTTAAGTTGATATTATGATTTAAACCGCCCAAAATTCATTAAAGATTTATTTCGATAAACAGGAAACAAAATTCGTCACGTGTTGTTCAATCATTACAAAGTAATCGTCACAAACATATCATTACATTTCAGTTTACTATATAGCATTTTTCGCTTGAATAATTACAATATTTTAATTCACATTTTTTCATTCAGTAAATTCATATAGCGCCTTCATTGTGTTTGGACCGGGCAAGCGCGATAGTCCGTAATTTCGGTTTCGGCCTATATGCCCTTTAACAATCCAACACGTTTTCCATATATATATATATATATATATATATATATATATATATATATATATATATATATATATATATATATGTTTAAGCAGGTTATATTAAACAAAAAATTCGCTAGTTTTTAAATTTCCGTTCTCCCATTCTTTGTGGGGACGAAGAAGACCAATTCGAGTGAAAAGCCGTTAAGGACTCGGATAGTCTTGTGCGCCCAGAAGGGGAGCACCTTAAGTTACCAAAAAAAACTATATATATAAAATTATAAAAAATCCAAAAAAAAATTGAAAAAAAAAATAAAAAATATAAAGAAAAAAAAAATAAAAAAAAAAATATTATATTCTTAGGGTTGTAAAGAAATTGTTAGTTCACTTACCAAAAATTTATTTCTGGTTAGAATAAAAAAAAAAGGAAAAAATTTATTTATTCAAAATTAGCCATTAAGTCAAAATTAAATATTAAATAATTTCGAATTCTAGTATAAATTATAAATTTTCAAATTCAAATCTAGTCAAATATAATATAAAAACATTTTAATATAAAATTTGTGTAATTGTAAATTCTAGTTACAAACTTTTAATGTATATTATTTTCAATAGTATTTTTCGTTAAGTATAGGTGAATGATTGTACACTGTTTTATTCCCTCGAATTGTTATTACGTCGAGCACAGTCTACAATCACGCGCCTTAATTGAATTTAGTGTAAGTTAAAACCCTAATCTTTATAATCTAAGTAAATACCTAAGCGTACTTTACGATTTGTAAACAAAATTTAACTTGTATACTTCGTACTAAATTTCTTTAACGAAATAAATTGTACATTGTGGTCTGGAAAATTGATTTTATTATTCAACACCTCGTTTCAATAAAGTAGCGACAGAGGGCACCTTTGGTTGGGGAAAGATCCACAGGCAAAATCCGACTTCCACTGCAACTTAGCAAGCTCACTAACACCTTGAGCCGACTCTGTGAATACTTCCTTATTTTAAGTGCGCCCTCATAACGTACAACGATATCACCCTTCAAGTCAAAATCAATCAACCAAAATCAATATATCCAACAAATTAATTAATTAATATATATTAAATGAAAATCATCATTTAATTTTTTAATTTAAATTTTTTTTCGCTACAGTAGTAACAAAAAAAGACATACAGGCTAGTAACTTTGTATTTATTAGTCACAGGGAATTAAATTTTTGGCATAAGATACGGACATCTTTCAGGTTTCGAACGAGCTGCACAAAAATATTCTATATTGGTTTATAGCTGAAATAACTGCATTTATGTGGACCAAAGTGTAATGTTACAATCGTCACCGTCAGAGGACCAATTACAGATGAACAAAAATATTCTATATTGGTTTATAGCTGAAATAACTGCATTTATGTGGACCAAAGTGTAATGTTACAATCGTCACCGTCAGAGGACCAATAACAGATGAACAAGTTTTACAGAGTATAATATATTCTGACAGTCTAGTCTGATGTGTCTGTCGTGAATGAATATGGCATGTTAAACGGCCTGTATGATAGTTACGTTCAACGAATGACTGTTAAAGTTGATTCAAGTTTCCACAATAAATGAATAGCTCTAATGATGACCATTAAACCGGAGACATTCGGACATTCGTTGTACTATTACTGTCAATTATGTACCTTTTAATATAAATTCTCTAAATATACTAATGTACCCTATGTTTCATTTTTATAGAGTAGTAAAATTAATTTTTTTAAATATGTATTAGGTCTTTACTTGTAAACATTTTCGTCCCAAAGCTAGTAGTAAGATCCATATTTATTAATAAATTTCTGCTATCCATCTAATTCGATTACATAATCATAACAGTTCAAGTCCCTACAGTGACGGTTAATCGAAGTTCTACTCTACCTAAATTACTTCAATTTGTTTTGCTGCGAATGTTTCATTCTGAAGCATGTAGTTCACAAAAATAGTGTATAAAAAAGTGTTTTTCCAGAAAAGTAAGAAGATTCGAATGAATTTTTTTTCTTACAACACCCACTTCCGACTAGTCTATTTGTAATATTGATTTTTTAGATAATAATGAAAATACTGACCCATTAAAAAATGTTTTTCATTAATTACCCACCTACCCTGCTAATGTATTAGACAATCAGTTTTCAGGTATATTTAAAATAAAAAAAAAACGGCTGGCATATTTTGATTTTGATATTGTCGAATTTCGTACCTCTGTCTCTACCTAAATTACAAGTAAGCGCCATATACAAAAATTATAATAGTAATAGTATTTATGATAAATACCTACCTATAATAAAATTACGATCCTATTTTCTATTTTCGAATTCGTTACTGCCAAAAATAAGGAAAAACATTGTAACTTTTCGATAATATTGTTTACATATTTTAAAATACATAAATATGATAATAGCTGACTAGCGTCACGATGGCGCCCGTAGGTAAATTGCTTACAAAAATTTGTTTACGTCGGAAAATTGTTAGATATTTGACTGATAACTAAACTCTAATTATGTAAAAAGGAAAATACATTTAAGAAAATGTTTACAGTTGAATTTTTCTTTCTTTCTTTGGGATAAACTTTGTCAATAAAATGAAAAATAATTTTTTGTGTCGAAATTCTCTCTCGATTACAAAACCGAGTTATTTTCCTCTTAAAGAAATTTTGACTGAAAGATATTTTCGAAGTAATTATTCCTAATACCTAATCGTTATAGGGTAAAACTTTACAATACGTCTACTTTTTTATAAGCCTGATAAAACAAAAACTTCTGCAGTCTTCCTTAAAATTTTGTTTTGTTGTAATTCGAAAAACTAAGCTAGTAAATTCCAGCTATTGTTTTGTGAAAAGACCTCTAGGTGTGATGAACAGAGAAGAAAAACATATGTGATGAAAAGAAATATTTTTACAATGTTTAAACCAATATATTAGTGTTTCATTACCAATGAATCAGTCATTAGTAGATTTTCGGACCGTAATGCAGAACAAACGAAGAACAATTTATTGTACTATTTATTTTACATACCGTAAAATATATGCATCCAATATACGCATTTTTAGACTCGCGACGCCCTAAATATCAAGCAAAAATAAACACTTCTTAGCTCCTTAAAATTTTCTTATATTTTTTTCTTTTCCGCGAAGGAAATGTAATTGAAGAACAAAAAGAAAAAGAACAACATTACTTTCAACATGCACGTTTTCACCATTACATTCTCTATTTTAGCGAGGAAGTTCGGCCGCGGGGTACAGTTTGGGAATCCCTGCTCTAGTCTTCTAAACACATTGATCTCCAGAAATGTTTGTTCAACATACTTTCAGCCAAATTTTGGCAGAATATTTTAATTATATGCTATAAAAGTATAAAATAATTTTTTATAATCGTTTCTTAGCCATTTTCAAAAAGTCATCATATGTATCTTAATTCTTTGAGCTTCATTGGAAAAGTAAGAGTTGCCTTGGATAATTTACATTATTTGTAGGTAATTAGTACCTAAGAGTTGCTTTGGATAAACTATATTATTTGTAGGTAATTAGCATGGTAAAATAAATTGCCTTCGCAATGTTTATAAAATTTTCAGGCCAAAAAGAAATTTTATTTCTTATTATGCAGTCAGTTTTCACCAAATTGCAAACATTAATTGTCGAGAAATCAACGTCGTTTTTAACTCAAAAACTGTCCAAGTATTAATGATGTTATCTAGTGATATACTCGTATCAGTAATAAAATACTTAGATATTTTAAAATATACTACCAAGCACAGCGACATTTCCCGTATTGCTATCGTACAGTTTTAACAATACTTTTCTATAATAAGCTGATATATGATGAAGATTTTAATTTTAGCTTAACTGGAACCATATCATATTTACATATACGACAGCTCCATTTAAACTTATTAGCTTATTTTTATAGTTTAATACTATAATAGTATATCACTATAATGGCGCTAACGAAAAACAAAAGAGAGTTTTAAGTACCACACTCAAGCTTCAACTCGAATATAAAATTTAAAGTTTATTATATTCATGCAGCACAGTCGACTCTCAATGTAACGAGTCTCAAGAAGACTTTAAAAAATTGTTATTAAGTAATTTGTTACACATAGGTGCGTTATACCGCAGACAGCACTTATTTTACTAAGGTTTATGCTACTGATTTAGAATGAAGGCAAGATGGCATACCGAGGTTGTCACATGACCAATTCGTTACGTAAAGTTTGGATACCGAAGTATTACGTGAACAAAATTCGATATAGAAGAGAGATGAATATTTTTTTTGAGAATTCGCTAGACTGAGATTTCTAACATGTTTTATTAATAATGTACAGGTGTATTTTACATTGCGAGTTATGCAGAGTTCAAGAAGATTTTAAAAGTTCGTTACATGTATAGGAATTCGTTATACTGAGGTTTAACTGTTGGTATTGGTATGCATATTATGTAGGTACTCTCACATGACTGCATTATGATAAAGCTGATTATTAATCTATGCATGCAACATGTAAATTTCCCTCTGCTTTGCCTTTTTTATTATTTAATTTTAGCTGCATATCCATGAATTTAGTTTCGACTGCAGTTTTTATTTAATATCAACATAAATTATAGAAAATTCAACGAGAGTTTTGCCATGCAACGTCAATAAAGCGTCCGCTCTTTATACTTTCATATAACGTACGTTAGAGATAGTAACTTAATTTTATTAATTAATCAGCCAATTATATTATATTTGTTCATCAATTAGAGGCAGTTTTAAAAGACGTCGTAAGAATAAAGTGTTATCTCTCTTTACTTTAAATGATTACATATTCACTTTATCTTTATTCAATAAGAATCTAATTTTGAAATTTTTTTTCTTTTCTTACTTATTATATGTACAATACAACTTGCTCTCTCTAATAACTTCAATAAAGTCTAAAATGGCCGTTCATTGTTTAAAATGGAAATTTTTTTGAATTTATTTATTTATAAAATTTTGTGTTAGATTATGAAACATTGAAATTTCTATTTCTTTAAATTATTATTTGAATTATAAATTAAATCTGAATTAAATTTAAATTATTTAAATAGTTAATTTCGGATAAATAAAAATCTATAACCTACTGTTTTTTAGAATACAAAAAATCTTTTTATTCCATTGAACGAACATAGGCATACAATTTTTATAATTTACGTTACTCCAATCTTCAAAAGTTCACAAAAAGTCGTTGGAACAAAAGTCACAAAAAGTCAAAGAAAAATATTTATTTTAATTAAGAAAATTTATTACACCACTCTGTACATTTTTTACATGGAATGCATTTATCACCAATAATTTCGACAGCAGCAGCGAATAAAAAGACAAATTAATTTTTGTGTTTCACTTTTTTACATAATTCAGATTAGAATTCGGCACACCCAGAATTCTTTATTTTAATGCAAGATTCTTATTTTTTATTAAAAAATGTATTTTTTAATAGTGCTGTCTCCTATATATAAAGACAATTACACGAAGTAATGAAGTACACACGAATAAATTTTAAGTTTCAAAACAAAAAATTTTGCAGATTGCCGTATATTCGTTACTGCCGTCGATTTATTCATAAATATTTTTATTAACACTTTTTCACACACAAATATCAAATATTTCCCCAAATATCTTTCGAAAATTTTCCACTTGTCTTGCGAAGATAACCAAACTTTTTACACATTTTTTCAGATTTTCAGTTTAAAAAGTAAATACAAAGCTTTTGTATCAATGAATGTTAATGTTTACAAAATTTGATGTCTTGAAATATCTCGAAAACGATTAATAAAAGACAAACCAGAGGTATATAGATGAGCAAAAATATATATGATTGTTGACACAATTCTATTTTCCAAAATATTTCAACAAATCCTTTGCACTTGAGATAAAACAGAAATTTTTTCCAAGTTTATAACCTAGAAACCTAGAAACCTAGTTTATAACCAAGAAACCTAGAAGGAAAAAACCTATTAGTATTTTTTACATAGTTTTATATATTACTTCGCTTACCTTTCACAATAAATTACAGAAATATGAGTATCTTGATTTAATATATTTCAAGTTCAGTAAGGAATTAAAAATACAAATAATATAAATATTAGAATATAAAATGAAAAAAAAATACACACTTCTTTTAATTGAAAAAACACTACAAAATACATATAAAAACCTTAAAAGTTAACAATGAATAGAATCGGTAGTATCCACGGAGCATCTATCTAACGAATTCAATACAGCAACCACAACAACGAACTGCTCCAAAATGTACGATGTTACCAGAGTTCAAATCAGTTTTAAAAAGTAATTTTAAAATAAAAGCATTTTCAATAGACAAATCATACAATTATAATTTTTAAAAACGTTTATATTGTAAAATTAAATAATTTTTCATAATATTTAAAAGTAAAACGTATTTTTAAATAAATTTATATTCAAAAAAAAATTTTAAACTTAGCAACGCTGTATTTTGGCTTTTTATAAAATTAATAAAAAAAAAAGCATCAAAAACATGTAAAAGACGTACGTTTGGTCTCCTGTATATCTCAAAGTATTGGAAAATACCCTGTGTTTTTCATCTTTTTCTTTATTAAAATTACATTTACTTTATACATAATACTTTTTTAGGTAAAGGATAGAAAATGATGTTGTTTCGTTGATGGTCGATGCAAAAACTTAAAGCAAACCGCCTATAGTTTTATAATGTTTATAACGTAAGATTATTGTGACAAGTCATTGGTATTTAAAAAAAGGAAAAAAGCAGAAAAACTCCGCCACTAGAGTCGAATTTACTTTTTTGTACAGTTAATTCTTAACTTTAAAACTTACAAGGAAAGGTATCCAACTGTATCTCTCAAAAATTTTTGAAACTTTGGTGGATTGTATATCTTATTAAAACTAATCCAAAGCCATATTTCGTTCGTGCCCATAAGCGGTTTAAGGGGGTGAAACTCACCCCTGAAAATTAGAGTTTTTTTGAATTTTCTTAAATATCTTGGAAATGGTAAGAACTTTGGTAGAGAAACTATATATATTTGTAAATGGCACTTTAAGGTCTTTATTATGATACCAAAATTAAAGTCATAAAATCATTGGAGTTTCATCCCCCACCCCAACCCTTAATTTTTTCAGGTATTTTTTGGCAAAAGAGGAAACTGTTATGTGTATATAAAAGAATTTTTAATTAGTATATTTTATATCACACCAGTTTATTGTTTGTTGCATAAATACACCCTTTGCTAATATTAACTTGGGAAAAATTATAACTTTTTGATTTAATAATGAGCAAAAATATGAACAAAGAATCTTGTATTTTAGAAATGAATTGTTACAAACTTACAATATACTTCCAAATACACAATTTAGAAATAAAAAATACACTGTACCCCCCCCCCCCCCATACGTGACAAATCTATATTATAATTATTATAATTATAATCTATATCTATATTTATCTATACAAATCTCTTATTTACCTATTTATTTATTTCTATTTAGCTATACAATTATCAATATTTTAACCTCTGGATGTTTATGGATATTGACTCTGGAAACAATTCATCAGATTATTTTCGGATAATGTAAGTATATGATATTGATTTACATCGCCGTAGCAGTATTCTAAAACCTTAGTCTCTAGCTCACAATCAGTTTCCGTCGCCTCGTTTTCAAAATTTGTTCAAGTATGATGGTATAAAAGTGGATATTTTGACCAACGACCAGAAATTTTTTGAAGCTCTACACTATATTGCTTTTCCATAGAAGAAAGAGGAGCACCAAAGGATAGTGTATGTGGTAAACCGGCTTTTATAAGATGTGCTTGGTGTGGACAATATTGTTGTTTTGAAGATTTTTATGAACAATATCATTATTGTGTAGATTACAGACATTAAAATATTGACAATTGTATAAATAAATAAAAACAAGTAAGTAAATAGGATTTGTATAGATATCAGTAAAGCATGGGGGAGGGGAGCTTGCAGTGAATTTTTTTCTTCCTAAATTATGTATTTGAAAGTATATTGTAAGTTTGTAACAAGTTATTACCTACTGAAATGCGAGATCCTTTGACCATCTTTTTGCTCATTATTAAATCAAATAATTAAAAATTTTCCAAAGTTAACATTAACAAAGGGTGTATTTATGCAACAAGAAATAAACTGTGATGTAAAATATATTAATTAAAAATTGTTTTATTTACACATAACAGTCTCCTCTTTTACCAAAAAATACCTGATAAAATTAGGGTTTGGGGTGGGGGATGAAACGCCAATCATTTTATAACTTTAATTTTGGTATCATAATAAAGTTCTCAAAGTGCCATTTACAAATATAGTTTCCCTACCAAAGTTCTTATCATTTCCAAGATATTTAAGAGAATTCAAAAAAACTCTAATTTTCAGGGGTGATCACCACCTTAAACCGCTTATGGGCACGACCAAATATGGCTTTGGATTAATTTTAATAAGATCTACAATCCACCAAAGTTTCAAAAATTTTTGAGAGATACAGTTGGATACCTTTCCTTGTTAGTACAGAACTATCTCAAGAATTGAATAAATTTAGCTTCTTACAATGCAACAAATTATAAAACTGTCATTAATTGCAAAACAATAGAACGTTTTCTTGCAAGTATAATTATAAAGTAATTTTGTTTTTCTATACTTTTATTAAACAACGATTTGTAATGCAGTGTTTACCTCCTGAAGAATAAAAGAAATATACAACAATATCTACATAAAATACTAAATAAAACTTTACCTAGAGAAGTACAAAATATTTAAAATGCAGAATAATATGAAATAAAACACATAATTGTATATTTTGAGTTAGTACATAGGTATTTCATTATTTTTATTTCAAAATAATATAAGACATCTTTAATAGTGTATATAAAGTTATTTTTAATTCCTTTTGTTTCACTCTTCAAAAGTACAGATTAATCTAAACTAGTTGCAGCATCATGAAAATATATTTTTCTCTGTTTATTTATTTATTTAATTTTAAAGCAGTTTTGCAGAATATTTAATTTTCGAGTAATTCTGCAAAAAAACTTATTGAAGTAAATTTTAATGCCAGGATAGCTTAACAATAACATCGGTTTCGGCTGCCAAACTAACCTTCGGTCGGAGATTAATGCTCACTATTTCTGTGCTCACTATTTCTACTTCACTATTTTTTTTCTATTAGGTAATACATTTTAATTCATAGTTAATGGTACCGCTCGTAAAAAATTATAGTTATTTCAGTAAAAAATTATAGTTATTTCAGATATTTAAGAATATAAGCATTTATAACAACTTTTTCAACATGATAAACGTTTCAGTTTCAAAACGGTAATGAAAATTAACAGTCTGCTAATGACATGTAGTGCTACAACATTTCTTTCTATTCTATTATTTTGTTAGTATTACAATTAAATATGAACAGTCTGTATTTATGCATATGATGAACGATCGCTTTCATTAATGTCATCTGTACGACGATGAGAAGTGTATGAGTGACTAAAGTGCACAATGTGACTAATTTTCCACTGTAAATGAATGAGCCAGCCAGTGGTACATTTAACATCTGCTTGGCAACAGCAACCTCTCATCTAAAAATAATTAAAATATGTAAATGAAAAGAGCAACGAGTAAATGAGTCTGAACGATACAGAAACTTTTACTGTAAATGGCTACAAAAAGTTGCTACAATAACAGACTATTCCTTTAATTGTTCACAATTCAATGTCTAGTCTTTACCAAAATCCATCTTCTTCTTAAGACGATTCTACACAATATAATTTATTTAATTGTGTTACTAGTTTCAAAAACTAAGAGAGAAAGTATTACTTAATTATTCGTATGATAATGAAAATCAAAAATTAATCATGTCTAAATTCAAAAGATGGAAAATCAGCACAAAAGTAATGCCTACATAATTACAACTAAATATTGAAAAATGGGGTGGATTCAGTCATGTCCAAGGCATAGCGTTTTACATCAAATCATTATGATTTGTCATTTTTTCACTCCATGGTCTCTGCTTAACACTTTTTTTGGGAACTCCCATAATTGCTCGGTGCTGGACTTTGGGCACATTTTGTATTTACCTTGCTTCACTCATAATATGCCAAAATTCGTGTAAAATCTTAATTTTTTAATTCTGTGAATTGACAACATGTTGGTAGTCACGATTGAAGTTACTATTGCTTAAAGATACCTTGATCAATATTTTAGTGTTAGTCAAAGTGTTCGTTAGATACACGATCCTGAAGTATTAGTTCCTACAAAATATCGTTTCTGGCCCCTATACAAAGACGTAATAATTTGTTGTTTATTAGTTATTCATAAAAGTTTACAAAACAACTAGAGTATGGACAGTAAACAGTTATATGGAGAGTATAACAAAATAAATATCAACGTACATAATACTGAGAACAGAGCTGGAAGTTTGGTTTTCATTTTAATACAAAAAATTTGAAAATATTTTAGTAAAGCTTACTTTGTAAATTTGCTAATTCTATATTTGTGTTATACCAGTTTTGCGCTATTTAAAAATCAAAAAGTAACTATCAAAAATCTATTACAATTACTACAGAAATATTTATTTTCTTAGAGAGGGAGTAAATCCGACCACCCTTTACGTTCACGATATAAATTCAAACAAAATTTACTCATTTATTGTCAACAATCAAGTTGAGTACAGTAAAGTATGTTTAACAGAAAGTTATGCATATATTACTATGTATGCTATTCGGTATAGGTCAAATTAATTGGAAATGGTCTGACGTTATCAGAAAAATGCAACAAATGAAACAAAAATAGACGAACCTAATTTTTTGTCTCTTTTCTTTTTTGTTATTTTTATATTAAAGTCAGTAGGGTAAAAGCTATACTCGAACTTGATTCAATACTCGAACAGTTTTGAATTTTATCTATTAATGAAGTTATTTCTGAAAAAACCGATAAATATCGAAACTGTTCGAATATTGAATCGCGTTCGAGTATAGGGGCTCTTTTTTTGGAGTAACTTAAGATTGTATGTCAAATTTTGCTACATAAATATTAATTACGTTAGACAATTTTTAGTTGATTTAATCTATACACAGTGCTATAATTAAGGCAGTGCAATTACTAAAAAGCTGATAAGAATTGTACTTATCAATGTGTTTAAGCAATTTTTTTTTCACTAAAAGCTTTATGTGCTCGTTGATTTAAAGGTCGCTAGTTCTAGTAATATTGTTGATGAAATTTCCCACATACGCTAGTTGCAAAACTCGATAGCTACAAGGTATTTTGTCAGCGAAGGACCACCAATGTACCAAGGTATTTTGTTGATGGGGAAAAATAACACAAATGTTTAATGCTGATTACTATTATTATAATTTACTTTGTTACTGTCCATACATTATCATATTACAAACCATAGCATATAATAACAATATTCAATATACACCAATACAGCGGTCAAAAATTGATGAAAATAAGCGTCGAACTAATTTGGTGGTCTTTGCTCACCTAATTGATTGAATCACAATAACATCACGCCACGTGCAAAACCCGGTCGGTTCGGGTAGCATAGCAGATATATAGCACTTGGTGGCTAGCTGCGTAAATGTGTACATATAGGCGTTTTTTTGCTTTTATGGTAACTGGAGTTACTAAGCCTAAATGACCAAAGATTTTAGAAATGTGGAATAAAACTGATGTGTCACTTGCTGATGACATGACATCTGGGATAGATAAAGATAATTGATCTTTTGTAGGGGACCAAATCAATCTGACGGTCTTGATAGCCTGGACTTCCTCAAAGGATTGGTTATCGGTAACTAAAGATATAATAATAATAATAATAATAATAATAATAATAATAATAATAATAATAATAATAATAATAATAATAATAATAATAATAAACGCCCTGTGGGTGGGGGCTTCACTTTGCAGAATTTGCCCACAGTAAGTCCTGCTTGTCGTAAAAGGCGACTAAAAGGACACCCCATTAGGATGGTGAAAAAACAAAAAAAGCCTCGGAAAAATGCCGCTGCCGGTGGAGCGACCGGGCGCATCAGGGTCACCACTGAATGTGACAGCTTAGATCGCGGTGACGACAGGCTGGGTTCTAGGCAGCCACCTGTCAGCTGTAACAACACCTTCAGCCAAAATGCTACTGCCCTACTTACGGAGCCCCCAACACCTTTGGCTCAGCCGACTTTAAGTGTTTCCTCAGAGCATCCTTTGGGGACCACTAAAGCTGGTAAGAAGCGTGTGCGTATGCAATGGACAGATGAACTGAATGAATTCATCGTACGCACATACTTCAAAGTTACTAGACTTGAAACGGACAAAACTGGTTACCGTACAAAATTACATCAAGAGTTCGCGCACAGCTACCCTCACCTAAGTCGCGTTACTGAACAGAGACTGGCAGACCAAAAACGTGTCATTTTTACCAATAACCTCATCCCTGCCTCCCTCATAAACACCATTAAAACACAAGTCGCACATCAATTTGCTCAAAATGAAGAAAGTCAGGACGACGGCCCACCAGAAATGGAGAGCCCCACACAAAACGACACTCAACAACTTGTCGAGAATGAGCCTGACCACCATGAGACAGCAGTAAATGACACCCTACTGCAAAAGATCGAACTGGAATTTAACACAGCGCTTACTGAATTTGAAGGGACGGACCCCACACATAGGTACTTGTTGCCTAAACAACACACCTCACGTAGATTGGCTGAGATCGTTGAGATATTGAACAATACAATACTGCAAACACTTAGAAACATGTGACAATTTTATCGAGTTACACACAGCTATCTATTGTGGAGCCGTTGCAGCTATACGTTGTAACGGGTCCGATGTAACACCACCTGTAGCGCACAACTCGAAGGAACACAAAACTCCTGCCTGGGAAACACGATTGAATAAACGCATCAGCAACATCCGATGCAACCTCGGCAGGATCACCCAATACCAACAGGGTACGAGGTCCAAACGGCTCAAGAAATACATACACGACATATTACACAAACACACAGTACACACACAATACGAGGAACCCAATAAAACACTCACAGAGATCAGAGATACGCTTCACCAAAAATTAACAGCACTAGCGAAGCGCTTACGAAGATATAAGACCAGTACTGAACGCAGACGACAAAACCAAGCGTTCAGCAGAAACGAGAGACGGTTTTATCAGTCTCTAACGAACACGGTAACTGACAGTAATGGTCTACCGGAGAAGAACGCACTCCATAGTTTCTGGGCGAATATATGGTCCAACACCATTGACCATAATGACAAAGCCAGCTGGATCGATACAGAGTACAGGAATAACGAACATCTTCCGGAGATGCTCTATACGGACATTACTACAGAGGACGTCTCCAGAGCTTTACAGAGATCGCATAACTGGAAGGCACCTGGCATCGACAACATACAAAACTACTGGCTCAAACACTTTACATCAACACACAAGTATCTCGCTGAACACTTTACACTATTTATAAAAACACCAAACCTGACACCGAAGTTCCTAACGCAGGGTATCACATACATGAAATCTAAAAACAGTGATACAAAAAATCCTGCGAATTATAGGCCTATCACCTGCTTGCCTACAGTGTATAAGATTTTGACGTCCTGTCTGGCAGAAAAGATCAATGAGCATTGTCAGATTAACACCATACTGACAGAAGAACAAAAGGGATGTCGAAAGAGGTCACAAGGCTGCAAAGAGCAGCTTCTGATTGACTCCGTAGTACTGGAACAAGCGAAAGGGAGAAAACGTAACCTGTACACAGCGTTTATTGATTATAAAAAGGCATTTGATTCGGTCCCGCACTCCTGGTTGCGGAGAGTATTGGAGCTGTACAAAATACACCCAAGTATCGTGAACTTCCTTGGAACGATCATGTCCGACTGGCGAACGACCTTACATTTGAGTATTGGTAATGAAAAAACAACAAGCGACCTTATTCAAGTAAGACGCGGCATATTCCAAGGCGACTCATTGAGTCCATTATGGTTTTGTCTCGCAATGAATCCACTTTCTCGCCTGTTAAATGAAACCAAATACGGTTACAATGTAGGTACGCAAACGAATTCGCGCCATACCATTTCATATCTAATGTACATGGATGATATTAAGATCTATGCAGCTACTAAACATCAATTACAGCAGCTGCTGGGACTTTCCAACGAGGTTTCGCGAGACCTCTGTATGGAGTTCGGAATCGATAAATGTCGAACACAATGTCGTTCTGGAGGAAAACGAGATGCGGTCGCATTCGAACTCGAACCAGAGTCTGTTATGCAGCCCATGGACGAGGGAGAGTCGTACCGGTATCTCGGATTCAATCAGGACGAACGTATAGATCACAGCGCTGTAAAACAACACCTGATGCAGCAATACCTAACGCGTGTACAGAGATTACTGAGCACCCACCTTGATGGAAAAAAAACCATCAAAGCAATTAACACCTACGCAGTTCCGGTGCTAACATACTCATTTGGGGTAATCAAATGGACGCCTACGGACTTGACAAACATCGAGATCAAGACCCGCGTCCTTATGACCAAATACAGAATTCATCATCCCAAAGCAGCGATAGAACGATTGACGCTGCCAAGAGCCGAAGGGGGTCGAGGTCTTATAGACATAAGGAACACGCATAATAAACAGGTTCATAACTTGCGAGAATACTTTTACACCAAAACACACACATCACACTTACACAATGTAATAATCCAAGCCGACAAGGCATACACACCATTAAACCTCTCACACACAGAAATGCCAGATAGTTTTTGCCGTTTGGTCACGAAGGAGGACAAAATTCAGCAATGGATTCGGAAGCCTTTACATGGGAGACATCCACATGATCTTAATCAGAGTAACGTCGACAAAGCAGCGTCGCACGCCTGGTTGAGTCAAGGAAGTCTTTTCCCGGAGACTGAAGGATTCATGCTAGCTATACAAGATCAAGTAATTCATACAAAGAATTACTCAAAATACATACTTCGTGACTCGTCAATAACATCTGACTCATGCCGGAGATGCCATTCCAAACCTGAAACGATCCAACACATCACAGCTGCCTGTACTCAGCTCGCTCAGTCCGAATACAAACACCGTCACGACCAGGTTGGCAAAATCATATACCAGAAACTAGCGGTCAAGCACCACCTTATAACCGATAAAACACCTTACTACAAGCTCACACCAAAAGTAGTAGCGGAGAATGACTCCTGTAGACTTTACTGGGATCGGTCGATTATTACAGATAAGACCAATCATAATCGACCAGATATCACCTTCGTAATGAAAAACACTAAGACAACCTATCTGATCGATATTGCGGTTCCAAATACACACAACTTACAAAAAACACACGCAGTTAAATTGGATAAATACACTGACCTCGCAGCCGAAATAAAACAACAATGGCGAATGGAACATGTCCACATCGTTCCAATAGTGCTCAGTGCCACCGGGGTCATTCCACACACACTACATAATAGTTTGAGCCTCTTGGGTCTCCCAAAATACACATATGTCACTATGCAAAAGGCAGTGATCATAAACACGTGTCGTATAGTACGGAAGTTCCTCAGTAATACAAATCCGACTGCGATATGTGAAAGCACAAGACCTGCTTCTACTCCATCTGAGCCATCTACAGTGAGCGAACAATACACTGACACTCATCCTACTGACACACAACACACATACATAAACACACAATACACTAACACTGAAAGACAAACACTTAACACACATACAGATCCAGATTCGTCTGATGGAGAGGGGGGATCGAACAACTGCCGCACTGTCACTGTTACCGCTCTGGTGCACAATCCTCCCCAATTCAATAACACACAAGGTCCGTCAACCTCTGTACCATCTAAACGCGCAGTTCCAGGAACACCCGATCTTAATGAGCAATTTGATGAACCAGAAAACATCTACACCAAGAAACGTAAAATAGAAAGACACATCCACACACATACACAAACACACACACAAACACAAACAGTCCTTTCCCTTCCCTCTGTCCCTACTCCTACCTACCATCTGAGGACACGAAAACGAACTAGGCTTTCACAGCCCTCTGTCATTGAGCCAACATCTACGCTCCCACAAAAGTCTCGTCGTACGAACCAGTATACACCAAAATAGACGCATAACACCTCGTTTCAAGCAACAACAACAACAATATAAGGAGTGATGTGACAAACCCGTCCGTGAATGTACTACGGTACTTTTACGGATTGGTTTGGCACATTACCCTTCCACAGAGCCTAATACCTTGCATAATGCCGGTATAGGTGAATGTTACCCAGTACTGTCCTACTGAGTAGTGAGCGCCAGGTTGGCGTAAAAGTCAATAATAATAATAATAATAATAATAATAATAATAATAATAATAATAATAATAAACCCCCAGGGGCTTGTTGTAACACCCGGTTGCTTCGGTAGTCGGTTGCTACGACAATTCGGGAAGTAGCGCTCCCGGGTCCCCGAGCTAAGGCCAGGTACTTTCTGGTACCTGGTGCGTGGAGTCAACCAGCGCTAAATGGTGGTCTCTGTTAACGGGCTAACTACCCCTAACAGGTTTTCTACTAGTTCCAGACGGTAAAAGAACTAGGAAGGCTGGTCGTGCTGCGGGTCTCTCGGGTGGGCCCGCTAATAAAGGCGGAACCAGTCAAAATTCATCTTCTCGTCTCGTGCGCCTGGAGTGGACGGACAGCTTGAGGAGAGATTTGCTCACGTGCCGCACACAAAGTGAGCCAAATAAGAGAGGGTACATGGCAAGGATGCACGCCATATGGTGCCAGATGCATCCCGAACACTCTAATTTAACGCCACAAAATCTGCGTGACCATGTAGCCCGAATTATAAAATTAAACATACCTACCGGACATGACGATAATCGAGAAGCTCGCGAAGAAGCTAGGGTTGCTGAAACTGCAGTGGTGGAAGTTGAACAGGATTCTGCGGTCAACGGTGAGAGCTCGACCAATAACATCATAGAGCGGGATCAACCGGTAACTTTCGGTGGCAGCGTAGTTACTGAGGCACAGACGGACTTGTTAAATCAAGCCAACACAAATACTGTGCTAGAGTCTAACACCAGAACAAGTTCAACTCCCACACAGAATGATGCCGATCTAAATAAATCCCTTTCTGTCTCAGACAATTTAAGAAAACAATTTCGCGATCTTCTCGATACCGATTTAAACTTTGACAAACGACCACGTCCCAAATATAGACGGACGTATGTAAAGGGCGAACAACTGACCCTACTAAACGAAATTTTGGACGATCATTTATCCCCATCCAGTGATCTCACCGACGTCGACAACGCAGTATATGCAGCGATGCGTGTCCTGACCCCATGTTCTAAGCAGGAAAAGACTGCAGAGGAGAAGGCACGTATTCGTCTTAAACAAATTGACACCAAGGTGAGGGCACTACGACAGCTGGTATCGCGTATCCAATGTGTGATAGAATATGTTCAGACCAACAGGCGTTTTACGCGAAAGGTACGGGCTTTTGCCAGAGAACTAAGGTACCGCTATCACACGATAAATTTGGGCAATCTGTTGACCATCAAACAGACACATTTGGATAAGATACGCGCATTGGCCCTGGCCAAGAAGAAAGTAGCCCGGCGTGAACGGTGTATTCGGGAAAATAAGATCTTTAACTCGAACCCTTCACGCCTGTTCGCATCTAAAAGCCCTGTTGTGGAGCAACCACCGACGGTCGACGCAATAGAAGATTATTGGCGGGGGATATATGAGACGACTAATGAGACTGACTTGGACTGTATTCCCATCAGCCAGTTTAGATGGTACTGCAAACAACAGCTTGGCAAAGTGCCATCTCATACCATTATAACATCTGTTGATAAAGAGGAAGTCGAACTTGCTTTCAAAGGCAAGAAGAACTATTCGGCTCCGGGCATTGATGGAATAACGAATTTTTGGTGGAAGAAGCTCACTAGTACCCACCACCACCTTGCCCGTATATTTTCAAATTGGTTATTTAACTGTGAGCCAATACCATCGTGGCTCGCTGAGGGAAGAACGGTCCTAATACCGAAAAAAGGAGACTTATCACAACCACAGAACTACAGACCGATAACGTGCCTGAACACTGTGTATAAAGCGTTCACTTCCATTCTATACGAACGCATCTTGAAGGCGATTGAACCAGTGTGGAGTTCGATCTATGAACAACGAGGTTCAAAAAGAGGAATGTCGGGTTGCAAAGACAACTTGCTGGTCGACAGATGTATCTGTCAGGACGCTAGACAGCACAAACGCAACCTGAGCATGGCCTGGGTGGACTATCGAAAAGCATTTGACACAACGTCGCATGAGCTCATTATCTATTTGCTCCATTGTCTGCGAGTCCACCCCGACATTATTAAATGTATTGAACACCTGTTGCCGCTCTGGAAAACAAGGTTCACAATAACATCCGGTGAACACGTTGTGTCAACGGAGTTGGTGACATACAAACGAGGCGTATACCAAGGAGACAGCCTCAGCCCACTTTTGTTTTGCATCTCGTTGTTGCCCCTGTCAATCAGCCTGAGAAAGGAACCCGGGTACTTGTGTGGCCCGGTAGGAAATCGCGAGCATAAAGTCACACATTTATTTTATATGGATGACTTAAAACTGTATGCCTCGTCGGAGAGTGATCTCAACTGCGCTCTAAAATTAACACACAAATACACGCACGCGATCGGTATGGAGTTCGGACTGGACAAATGCGCGGTGGTGCACTGTAAGCATGGTGTAGTTCCGAATTTTGATTCACACGCCCAATTAGTGGATGGAAGCATCATAGAACATCTCGATGAAGGAGCGACCTATAAGTACCTTGGTGTTGGCGAAAGTCACATCCAGGACGTGAAGAACATGAAGGCCGCCTTAAGTAGTAGATATAAGCGCCTTCTCCGACAAATTTGGAGTTCCGAATTGTCGGCGAAGAATAAAACCAGCGCTACAAATATGTTAGCCATACCCATCCTATTATATACTTTTGGCTCAATTAAGTGGAATGTGAATGAATTGGAGGAACTAGACCGAGACACGCGAAAAATAATGAACATCAATCGTAGTTTGCACCCACGCGCATCGACACAACGACTTTACCTCCCACGAGACCTAGGGGGTAGGGGGCTCCTGTCAGTCGAACGTTTACATGACCGTATAGTCTTAGGTACAGCTTGTCGTGTACTTAACAGTTCAGACCCGCTATTGCAACTCGTCAGGGATCACGAGCTTGCTGGCGTAGGCGCATTTTTATTCACAGCAGCGCAACGTGCCGCCGATATCTTGGGCTTAGCCTTCGATCCGCGTAATCGCGACGGTGATGATAACATTCTTTCACTATCACAGTCGCGCCAAAAGTCGGCAATCAAGAGAGCCGAGCAACAACATCTGCTCAATCAGCATCGCGACAAAGTTCACCAGGGTATGTTCTACCGTCATCTTGACAACCTTGGCCTTTCGAGCGAACTCACTTGGGCTTTCTTGAGAGCTAATGGACTTAAATCGGAAACGGAGGGCTTTATCATGGCAGCTCAAGATGGAGTGTGGAATACCTTAACACACCAAAAATATGTGATGGGTAATAAAGGGGTTTCGAATACCTCGTGTCGGGCATGCAAAGCATACCCGGAAACCTTAATGCACCTGACTTCAGGTTGTTCTTATTATGCTAAATCCACCTATATCCATCGCCATAATGCAGCGTTGCGTGTGCTCTACTTTTATCTTCGTCATCATTACGAAGTTGACAAAACACCAGTCTTGCCCTACGATCCTGCGGAAGTAGAATCCTTTGTTGCCAACCAAAAGTGCAAGATCTTTTGGAATATGCCGGTTGCAACTACCAGGCAATTGACCGCTAATAAGCCTGATGTTGTGCTCCAAGATTTAACGTCTCAGACTATGTATGTTATCGAGTTCTCTGCTCCGGCGGAAACTAACATAGTCGAAAAGGAGGAGCAAAAAAGGATTAAATATCAAGATCTAATACACGAGCTGCGACAACTGTACCCGGGCTATACGGTCCGCTTGGTCGTACTTATAATCGGATGTCTGGGGGGTATGCATAACTCCTTTGTGCGCAATCTTAACATCATTCCAGCTTGTAGATCTCACGCCAACATGTTAGCGGCGTCAATGCAAAAAGCAGTTATCATCGGGACGCTCCGCACGCTTCGGTCGCACGAGACGACTTTTTCCGGGAGTTCATGAACACCTTTGAACCCCATGCCCCGTTTAGAGCGGGTCCTCGAACATCCATTGGACCTGCCCTCGAATCTCCCACTGTTATGGTTTCGCAGCGAGGTTCGGGGATTTATTAGGTAGGGAAGACCAGGAAGGGGATGCTGTATGACGGACATTACGTACCTGACCTAGAAGTACCTGACCTGGTACGCTGCACGGACACTTTTTCCTCCGCCTGGGGGTTTTTGAAGTGCAGTCGCGATATTTACGTATAATAATAATAATAATAATAATAATAATAATAATAATAATAAACTTTCTCGCCTGTTAAATGAAACCAAATACGGTTACAATGTAGGTACGCAAACGAATTCGCGTCATACCATTTCACATCTTATGTACATGGATGATATAAAGATCTATGCAACTACTAAACATCAATTACAGCAGCTGCTAGGACTTTCTAGGGAAGTTTCGCGAGACCTCTGTATGGAGTTCGGAATCGATAAATGTCGAACACAATGTCGTTCTGGGGGGAAAACGAGATGCGGTCGCATTCGAACTCGAACCAGAGTCTGTTATGCAGCCCATGGCCGAGGGAGCGTCGTACCGGTATCCCGGGTTCAATCAGGATGAACGTATAGACCACAGCGCTGTAAAACAACACCTGATGCAGCAATACTTAACGCGTTTACGGACATTACTGAACACCCACCTTGATGGAAAAAAAAACATAAAAGCAATTAACACCTACGCAGTTCCGGTGCTAACGTACTCATTTGGGGTGATCAAATGGACGCCTACGGACTTGACAAACATCGAGATCAAGACCCGCGTCCTTATTACCAAATATCGAATTCATCATCCCAAAGCAGCGATAGAACGATTGACGCTGCCGAGAGCCGAGGGAGGTCGAGGTCTTATAGACATAAGGAACAAGCATAATAAACAGGTTCATAACTTGCGAGAATACTTTTACACCAAAACACACACATCACACCTACACAATGCAATAATCCAAGCCGACAAGGCATACATGCCATCAAACCTCTCACACACAGAAATGCCAGATAGTTTTTGCCCTTTGGTCACGAAGGAGGACAAAATTCAGCAATGGATCATACATCGTCAACAGTATGAGGATACCTTAACAAGGGGGTGGTAGGGGTGTGTGTCCACATTTTTGATACGACAGTGTACCACAACGTTAAGTACAGTACCACGTCAAAAGCGTGGGTACCCCCTCCTTGGGTTAAGGTGTCCCCATACTTTTAACGACGCAGGGTGTGCGCTCGAATCTGTTATAAAAAATTTGGTCAGCCCGTTTGTGCAGACGAATGTTTTTACTCAGTGAATACAGATACAGGATATCAATAAAGTCCGACAACGGTTTCTTATTCAATTACTTTCAAATTTAATTGACCTTTAATTTTGACTTCAAGGGGGGGGGGGGTGCCCACGCTTTCGACGCGGTACTATAGTTAATGTTGTGGTACACTGTTATGTGAGGGTGTGACGCCCCTTCCCCTCATCTAGGTTAAGATGGCCCCATAATTTTGACGATGTAGTGTATGCTAGAACACGCTATAAAAACTGGTCACCCCGTTTGTGCGTACTAATGTCCTCACTCTAGTGATTATAAATACCGAATATGAATAAAGTCCGACAACGGTTAATTACTTCCAAATTTAACTGACCTTGAAACTGACCTCAAGGTCGACTTCAAGGTCACCACCAAGTGCATCATTTTGAACTCTACAACTTTGGTCCTAAGCACTTTTTTCAGAAAATGTATCATTTCAGAAATAATTAGCCATAATTATTTCCACTTTCACGGGTTGAGGGGTGTTTTCTACACCTAAACAGCGCATTCAGCCGAAACAAAAAAAAAACACGTATTTAATATTTTTCGATGCTCAGTAAGTATGCTAAGTTTCATTCAAATCGGAGAGTGTCAGTTTGGTAGTGTTACATTATGTTACAATAATTTTATCCATTTTATATATAAAATGTGTCACAATTTATGTCAGGAGGATTGGATGAAAAATTGGACATCATTTTATATAAGCATAATATTCTAGAACTTAACCTTTTGCATTAAGAAAATTATAAAATAATTTTGTCATGAATGTTTTATAAAAATATTGAATCAAAAAATAAGGCATAATGTAATAAACAATCGGTATTCTACATTTCGACAAAATGGTTTAACTGATCATAAATTTCTTCTCTAATAATAATTTCAATTTTTCATAAAATGAATTATTGTTTCCGTGTGAAAATATTTGTTTCGCTTTATTTTATTGTTCGTTCTTCTGTTATATTGCCTTCGGGTCGGTTTATAATCTTACAAAAATAATAAAATATTCATTTTTATAATTTTCCCCCAAAAAATTATTATTTTTATATACTGTCTCAATAATGAATTTTGATAATAAAATTTATTTATTTTTTTAATGAAAGCATGAATAAAGGCTCCAATTATTACATAGTGGAACTTAGTAATAGTATATTCTTTATTACTTTATTAATCCTCGCTTAACTTATTGTACTTGACCCATCTTTAAAGAGCAGATTATCCATATCATCTATCGTTTACTGATCAAATCATTTAATAATACCTACTACGATTAATGTGAAAAAGTATAAAATAAGAAACTTAAAAAACCGGTTGAGCTATGAAATTATTGAGCCTAACATAGCGAATTTCCCAAAATCAATTTAATACGTTTCAAAAAAAAAAAAAAATTCAAAATATTACGAAATAATAGTCAATAATACTGTTTTCTAAGTGCATTTTTCAGTCACCCACATCACTTTCTTTTATGTAAGATTCCATTCTTTGGAGTTGACTGCTTGTCGATGGGAAATATGCTAACATGCTAAATAACATTATTTTTAACAAAAATGTTACTTAAAAATGTTAACACAACAGAAATCAAACGAATATGTTAGCGAACTGTAGTAGCTAACAATGTTCGCCTCAGTGTGTACCGGGGATATAAGAAAGAATGCTGAAATGAAAAAAACTCTATTTTGAGAAATGGAGAAAATTAATATATGAAAATTACTGACCGACTGAACCTTCGGTTTCAGTTTCAGTTTCGACTAGTTTCGACCAAAAAACCTGGTTTCGGCTATAGTTTCAGTTTCCGCCAAAAATCAGCCGAAACTTCGACCGCACCGAAACTCAATGGTCGTGAATTGTGGCTCTTTATTCGGGTGAGTTTGTGTCTCATATATACACTAAATTTTAGCATACAATTGAAATTTTAATATATCTAAATAAGTTTAGGTTTCGGTTTCGGCTGCAAATCCTATTTTGGTCGGACACTAATGAAAATACTACTCAAAGAACGGGTGAGAGAAAAAAGATTCAAAATTCCTGTCTTAACACTATGGATAGCATGGAAAGAATCTTCAATACTTTTAAATATTTTTAAAGTATTTCAAAAAAGGAATTCCAAATGCGTGCTAAAAACGCATTGAGGGGGGCCACTAGTGTGACATTTTGAAAAAATTGGAATTTTTTTTGCATGTTTCGATAGTCTATACCTTTAAAAAAAAAAACATACTAAAATTTCAAGAGCCTATCTCGAATAGTTTTCTAGTTACAGCCGTTTGAAAAGTGGATTCTGATTTTCATTTTTAACTTTGAAGTATTGAGAAATGTATCAAGGTTGATAGTTCGGGAGTTTTTGGACGTGGTTGCCAGTCACATGTTGTGGAGCAGCTAGACTCTAGCACATTTAAACGGCTCATCATCTAGTTTTACTATGACCGTTAGAGTTAGTATATCGTAAATAATTTTAGCAAAAATTCTTAGTGATTAAAGCTAAAAGGTAAGGTAAAGAAAAACTAATTTTTTCAATTTTACTGCAGATATTGTAACTCGAAGACAAATCATCCGATCGATTTGATTCTTATTGCAGCTTCTTTTATATCTGTTTCTTCGTGCCATGAACCTCCAGTTTTTCGATCGAATAAAAAATGTAATTTTTGCAGGCCAGATATCATCAAATATTCGTGCAAAACTTGAAACTTTTTTTTAAAAACTCCGCCGTTTTGTTAAATTTCAACTTTTTTATTTCGATTGAGGTTCATGGCACGGGCATTACCTTCTAGTTTTAGGCTTTTTGGTTCTTTGATTTTAGGTACTGTGAAGGTCGCAATCACTGCACCAGTGGGGGGCCTTTTTTGGAGCCTTGGGAGATCGCGAATAACTCACTGAATTTTCAGTTTTTTGGTCCAAAAATGTTATGATGGATTTATTATAAATGTCAACGTATATATCCTCAAAATATTACAACATTCGATACGGTAGTTTTCTTTAAAAAAAATCCCAAAAATCAGCTTTTTTCAAACGTTTACACTAGTGGTACACCCTTAAGGCAAGATTTCGTTATCAGTAAATAGAGTTTACTATAATTTTCGCAATAAAATATTTCTTGCGTACATTTAATATTAAATTTAGCAAATTTATTAATAGTTAATATGATTATCTGAATTTTTTCTATGGTTCCGTAGTCATAATGAGGGATCTATTATTATATTCATAGAATCGTGACGTGTGTCTTAAACGCTGGTTGTGGTTGGGCATTTTCTGTCCAAAGTTTACTAATTAAAATTGGAAATAAATTAAATATTTAACGAGAACCCTTTGTTTTAACCTAAAAAGAATAATTAAATTAAAAATTTTTAATTGTTCATTAATTCATAACGTACTAACTCAAATATATTTACTCAAACATGTGATAACTAATTTTGAAGCTTCCCGCTCTGTTTTGGAGAAAAAATGGATGACATGTCAGGACTCTGTTTAGTACTAGGGAGCCATCTGTTGAATATTATCGACATCTTCTATTAGTAGTGTTAAATTTTTTCAAATTAACTTGCCTTGTATTCCAAAAGATTTTTTCTAAAATTTTAAAAGTTTAAAAATTTTTTGTAAATTTTATGTAGACAACTTAATTTTATAACAAAATAATTTAAAAAAAACGTTAACAATACTGTAATGTTGGTAGTGTTGATTCATTCAAATAATATTTGAAATGTCATTGTTAGAAGTGTCGTGTCAGAATAAACAGAAGAATTATTTCTTAAAAAAAAAAAAAAAATTGAATAAAAGTAATCAATTTTGTTGTTTATGGCTACAAATTTCAAAAAACGAAGTAAAATATACAAATTAAGAAATTTTGATAAATAATTAATTTTTTTTTTAATTTTATTTCAGGCTTCTTGCAAGTTAAATTAAAAACCATTTGTGAAATATGACATATTACAAATTGTATTAAATTGGATTATCTTTTGATTTTTAAGCATATTTTTCGTGAAGAAATATTAAATTTTGTATTTTTCAATTGAAAAAAGTTCAATGATATTAATGTGTTGTGAAAAGTGATATTGGACAGTCTAAATTTATATAAAATAATGAGTTTCTGTAATAAAATCTGTAACACTTAATGTAAAATGTTTTTTTTTATTTCCATGTGTGTCGTCCAATTCCAAAACTCGTTAAGTAGGGGAGACCGGGGCATGTTGACACAGTTTTTAGTTTTCGATTTTTCTAATTTTTTGTATTACAGCTATTTACATGCTTTTTATACTCAAATATAACTTGATTATTAAGCTTCATTTTGACACCTATAAAAACCTTCTTACTTCATACCTTTTTAGATACTTAACTTTTTCTTGAAAGATGTCGCCTGTAATGCCCCCATTTACGGGGCATGTTTATACAGTACCTAGGGTAAGTTTACACACTTTCTAACATGGGAAAAAATAGGGCTAACAATTGTAAAAAAAAAAAAAAAAAAAAAAAAAAAACAAATAAATATGCGAATCAGTTTTATTAGCAAAAAAATAACAAAAACCTTCCAATTCAAATACCAAAAAATATAAAATAACGAAAAATTCATAGGATCTACAAATCAATCAGGATGAGTTACAGTCAAAATCACTGTTACAGTTCATGCACACAAAAAAATTGAATCAGTTTCAATAAACCTACAGTTATCATTTGTGTAAACATACCCTATGTGCGTTGTGTAAATTTGCCCGCTCGGCATATTTTCAACAAAATATAACCTATAAATTTTTTTAATGAGATTAGCATTTAACAAACTATCTTAAAATAGCCGTAAAAGAACGGCCGAACAAGATAATCCATTATGAATTGTAAAGATCTAATAGTATAATTACTATTCACATCAACATAGTAGTGTAAAAATTTACTCATTTCAAAAAAAATCACAAATTCTGCTCTACATTGTTTGTTACTAATAGTACTGGTTGCAAACTGATGTACTTGCAAATGGCAGTCTCAGTAACTTGTTTCACCTGACAAGTGCTGCGCTCCGATCAACGGTTTGTGAGTTATAAGGATTGTGTAAACTTACCCCTGTACCAAACTTGCCTCGATCTCCCCTACATAATCTCAAATTCTACAGAAAGCTAAAAAAACTTATTATTTCTCTCCCAGTACGAAAAAATTGTTATTTATGCGTTACATTATTAGTTTTTCATTGTATGTTAACGTATGAAATGATACAGCAATAGTTTTTTGGAATAGGCCTGGGTAACGCTCCGCTACGCCGCGCAATTGCGTTAACTCACTATACTGTGTTAAATGCGTTAACTCACGTTTTTTAAAACTTGTAACACATAACTTAGTAGTTAACTCAAATTAAATATTAGAGTTTTAGACTTTATATGTATTTCATTAAAGGCTCACATTAAAAGTTTAACTCTTTAATTCTTTGATTTATACCATACGTAAACGTAATAACTCCAGTAACACCAGCAATTTATTTAGTTTATAATATTATTACATACATAGGTATTATGACCGAGGTGATATAGGAATTGGAATTTTTGATATAAAATAAATATAAAACTTTTACATATTTCATTGTTATTTATTTCATTTATTTTCAGGAATTATTAATTTTGGGATACACGAAATACAATAACACACTGAAATCTGGAAATCTTGATACGACTTTTGGTAGTTTCACTTGTTTCATGCATGCTGAACAAAATTTATAGAAAACCTGACGTTTAAAAAATGTGTTAGTGGCGTTACCGTGTAAATAATAAGCCGCCTATATAGGTACACGATCCGTAATACTGTCAGTATTTCGGAATACTGGCATTAATAAAGGCTCAACTGTTACAGGCAAGTTACTACTCTTTAGAAGAATTTTTAAGTTCTTAAAATTGTTAAAATTACTGTCTGACGCAATTCAACACAAATAATTGTATTTATATGAATAAGGAAATATTATTATTATAAAATTGTAGAAAATTACGGTTAACTGGCGTAATTAATGATAATATATTATTATTAGAGTCAAGATTCTTATGGGCAACAACAGGACCGTATTTGTTTTTGTAAGATATGAACTATACATGTTATAACCATAAGTCATTGTTAGTCATCATAGCGTCATGAATAGTTGGGCAAAGTCAGAGACGAATTAATAAAAAATCAATAAAATGTTTGCAAAATTTTTACAAAAACATTTATAATAAACAAAATTATAGGTTTTTAATGAAAAAATTTACTCACCTGATAAATAGTTATAAAATGATTGAGAATACAGGTATCCCCCGAAGGACACGGTACTCGTAGGACACGGATCTCAAAGAACACGGGTACCCTTCCCCCGAATTACACGGTTTCAAACAACACCATTTTCAAGTACATATTATATAATATTTTACAGTTACATCAGTCCTTAATGTACGCGAATATGTATATCAAATATTGATTCGATTTACACGAATAAAAATCGTGTAAATTGAATCTGCCATTATAAAAGAAAAATGCTGGAAATAAAAACTACTAAAATTTTTGAGAATTTTATAGTAGAAATGATAACGAATATGTAAAAATTTACATATTTAAATTTTGAAAATGTCGTTATTTTCGACATCGATAATTTTCGATAACGAAAAGTAGGTTTCGACAGTCCTAATATGTTCGGAATACCCTTAACTTGCTTCGCTTAAGCCTTCAAAAATTTCGTTATTTTTTCGCTACGACGCACCGTTTGCGAGATATTTACGATCAAAAGTTTACGTTTGCGAAAAGTATCGAAAACTAATTTTTTCGAAAATATTCTATTAGTGACTAAATCAATGGGACTAACAAAGCCTAAATTAACCAGCTATAACCAATCTATGATAAGTTGCGCGGTATCGATAATTTTCGATAACGAAAAGTAGGTTTTGACAGTCCCAATATGTTTGGAATACCCATAACTTGCTTCGCTTAAGCCTTCAAAAATTTCGTTATTTTTTCGCTACGACGCACCGTTTACGAGATATTTACGATCAAAAGTTTACGTTTACGAAAAGTATCGAAAATTATTTTTTTCGAAAATATTCTATTGGTGACCAAATCAGAGGGACTAATAGAGCTTAAATTAAACAATTATAACGAATTTATGATAAGTAGTTCGTTACAACTTCTGTTTTAATTTTAATTCATTCATACGTACGATGTCTTGAAAATTATTTTTTGTATAAAATATGTGTTTGAATTAAATGGACGACTAGATCATTGTGGACTACCACTTTGTGTATGTAAGTGTAGTTATGTATCTGTGTACGACAATTAAAAGTTTTAAAAAAATTGTAAGCAAGGTAAGGTACATTAAATTTTAAGAAGTTAAAGAGAGATAAAGCGTTTGTTTTTCTGCTCAGATTTAATGGAATGCCGATGACGGGTCTGACAGGTAATATTTTATTTTGTATATGTAAGCTTAGCTAGCTAACCAAACAAATACTGCAAAACTTTAATACAATAAAATTTGGGGCCCTTTTTTCTTTTTGATATAAGTCTCACATAATAAAATTTTTAAAAAATTTTTTCGCTTTTTTATGTTGAATTTTAAAAAAATTGTAGGATTCTGTAGTTTTTGGTTTTGATTTGCAAAATTTTTGCAAAAATTTTCCAAACATTCGATGTCAATTTATTGATTTTTTATTAATTCGTCTCTGACTTTGCCCAACTTTTCTTGACTCTAATTATTATAAACTTTTACGCCAACCTGGCGCTCACTACTCAGTAGGACAGTACTGGGTAACATTCACCTATACCGGCATTATGCAAGGTATTAGGCTCTGTGGAAGGGTAATGTGCCAAATCAATCCGTAAAAGTACCGTAGTACATTCACGGATGGGTTTGTCACATCACTCCCTATATTGTTGTTATTGCTACTTGAAACGAGGTGTTATTCGTCTATTTTGGTGTACACTGGGTCGTACGGCGAGACTTTTGTGGAAGCGTAGGTGTTGGCTCAATGACAGAGGGCTGTGAAAGCCTAGTTCGTTTTCGTGTCCTCAGATGGTAGGTAGGAGTAGGGACAGAGGGAAGGGAAAGGACTGTTTGTGTTTGTGTATGTGTGTGGATGTGTCTTTCTATTTTACGTTTCTTGGTGTAGATGTTTTCTGGTTCATCAAATTGCTCATTAAGATCGGGTGTTCCTGGAACTGCGCGTTTAGATGGTACAGAGGTTGACGGACCTTGTGTGTTATTGAATTGGGGAGGATTGTGCACCAGAGCGGTAACAGTGACAGTGCGGCAGTTGTTCGATCCCCCCTCTCCATCAGACGAATCTGGATCTGTATTATCCAGGAACACATAAATCCGATAGACAACGGACAAACATACACATGATAAAATTCACCGATGAGCCCTGCCATCCCAGAGCTTCTTAATGAGCGGACAGTTCCCGGTGGCGGGACGCTAAGTACTAGCCAGAACGTCCGACCACCAAGGACCGAAAACCAACGATGAAACTCACTCCGAGGTGGAAAGGGACCCGGAGTGGAGGAAACCGACTAAAAATAAAGTGTACAAAAGAACGACTAGAAGAATATTTTGCAAACAATATCACAGACAAAAACTTATTACGTCACTGGGGAACCACCGGCTCACCAGTGACGCAATAAGGGATTAAAACAATACCGCTGCAGAACCATGAAAACAGGTCTACAGCGGCATAGCGAAAAATAGATAAAATAGAAACGTAAAAGACGAGAAAAATTAAAACAAAGAGAGAATTAAAGTAGACTTGTTAAAAAGACAAAACAAATATATCACAGTGATTAGATTTCTTTGCTCCGTAACACGATTCCGCTCTCCGTAACCTCGACAATTTCGAAACGGCTTCGTCAATACCAAGGAACTCGCCCATGTAAGGACAGTTGACGTCTGATTACTAGGCTACATGTACTTTTCTGTCAGATATCTGATTACTAAGTTACATGTGCTTTTCTGTCAGACGTACGGGGTCTACTTACTGGGGAGACCGGTACGTTGACTAGGCCACGTTCGTCCGAGTCGAGGTCACAAAAACGGAACAATGCCACAGAGTATCACAGTAGATTTGACCAAAGTCCCTATCACTTCGACGGGGCGGAAGCGGCCCAGGACGCCGACAAACGCATCCGTGAGAGGGACGACAACGTCTCCTTACTAGACGAGCTCGCTCAAGCCGTTCGGGCAGACGTTGACTCACACGTGTGGCCGACACGAATGAATGCGTCAAACACCGCATTCCTACCAGTCGAAGCCACAGGTACAGATCATCAACATTATATCACAGAGCAAATCACAATTGTGTCACACTGGAGTGCACCATCCAGTGGACACTAGGACAGATAAAAACATCATAGAAAATATCACAGCACAAAATATCACCAAAGATGAAAAATAAAAATCACAGCAACAATTATCACCTATTCGACTCACCCGAACACGAATTACAACTCCGGCAATCACACCCATACAAGTTACTACGCTCCCTCAGTGCTGAATTCCGGTCAAGGTACTTATAAAGACTTCTCAACTTTCGGTGGCACTTCTCTTATACGGGGGATATAACCTCGGTCGGTCATACGACGTTCATCGTCGTCGAAAATTTTACCAGAGCCTCGTCAGCCTGCTAGCCGAAGCTAACAGTTGCCCGCTGGGCACGAACGGGGACGTGAAGGATGGATTTTAGCCCAGCATTATTATTATTATTATTATTATTATTATTATTATTATTATTATTATTATTATTATTATTATTATTATTATTATTATAGACTTTTACGCCAACCTGGCGCTCACTACTCAGTAGGACAGTACTGGGTAACATTCACCTATACCGGCATTATTATTATTATTATACTTTTACGCCAACCTGACGCTCACTACTCAGTAGGACAGTACTGGGTAACATTCACCTATACCGGCATTATGCAAGGTATTAGGCTCTGTGGAAGGGTAATGTGCCAAACCAATCCGTAAAAGTACCGTAGTACATTCACGGACGGGTCTGTCACATCACTCCTTATATTGTTGTTGTTGTTGCTTGAAACGAGGTGTTATGCGTCTATTTTGGTGTATACTGGTTCGTACGACGAGACTTTTGTGGGAGCGTAGATGTTGGCTCAATGACAGAGGGCTGTGAAAGCCTAATTCGTTTTCGTGTCCTCAGATGGTCGGTAGGAGTAGGGACAGAGGGAAGGGAAAGGACTGTTTGTGTTTGTGTGTGTGTTTGTGTATGTGTGTGGATGTGTCTTTCTATTTTACGTTTCTTGGTGTAGATGTTTTCTGGTTCATCTAATTGCTCATTAAGATCGGGTGTTCCTGGAACTGCGCGTTTAGATGGTACAGAGGTTGACGGACCTTGTGTGTTATTGAATTGGGGAGGATTGTGCACGAGAGCGGTAACAGTGACAGTGCGGCAG
This sequence comes from Brachynemurus nebulosus, assembly GCA_035578155.1. Classification (NCBI taxonomy): domain Eukaryota; kingdom Metazoa; phylum Arthropoda; class Insecta; order Neuroptera; family Myrmeleontidae; genus Brachynemurus; species Brachynemurus nebulosus. Next base: position 9,103,068 of record JAPWDM010000020.1, on the reverse strand, counting down.
TTGTTCGATCCCCCCTCTCCATCAGACGAATCTGGATCTGTATGTGTGTTAAGTGTTTGTCTTTCAGTGTTAGTGTATTGTGTGTTTATGTATGTGTGTTGTGTGTCAGTAGGATGAGTGTCAGTGTATTGTTCGCTCACTGTATATGGCTCAGATGGAGTAGAAGCAGGTCTTGTGCTTTCACATATCGCAGTCGGATTCGTATTACTGAGGAACTTCCGTACTATACGACACGTGTTTATGATCACTGCCTTTTGCATAGTGACATATGTGTATTTTGGGAGACCCAAGAGGCTCAAACTATTATGTAGTGTGTGTGGAATGACCCCGGTGGCACTGAGCACTATTGGAACGATGTGGACATGTTCCATTCGCCATTGTTGTTTTATTTCGGCTGCGAGGTCAGTGTATTTATCCAATTTAACTGCGTGTGTTTTTTGTAAGTTGTGTGTATTTGGAACCGCAATATCGATCAGATAGGTTGTCTTAGTGTTTTTCATTACGAAGGTGATATCTGGTCGATTATGATTTATGGTCTTATCTGTAATAATCGACCGATCCCAGTAAAGTCTACAGGAGTCATTCTCCGCTACTACTTTTGGTGTGAGCTTGTAGTAAGGTGTTTTATCGGTTATAAGGTGGTGCTTGACCGCTAGTTTCTGGTATATGATTTTGCCAACCTGGTCGTGACGGTGTTTGTATTCGGACTGAGCGAGCTGAGTACAGGCAGCTGTGATGTGTTGGATCGTTTCAGGTTTGGAATGGCATCTCCGGCATGAGTCAGATGTTATTGACGAGTCACGAAGTATGTATTTTGAGTAATTCTTTGTATGAATTACTTGATCTTGTATAGCTAGCATGAATCCTTCAGTCTCCGGGAAAAGACTTCCTTGACTCAACCAGGCGTGCGACGCTGCTTTGTCGACGTTACTCTGATTAAGATCATGTGGATGTCTCCCATGTAAAGGCTTCCGAATCCATTGCTGAATTTTGTCCTCCTTCGTGACCAAACGGCAAAAACTATCTGGCATTTCTGTGTGTGAGAGGTTTAATGGTGTGTATGCCTTGTCGGCTTGGATTATTACATTGTGTAAGTGTGATGTGTGTGTTTTGGTGTAAAAGTATTCTCGCAAGTTATGAACCTGTTTATTATGCGTGTTCCTTATGTCTATAAGACCTCGACCCCCTTCGGCTCTTGGCAGCGTCAATCGTTCTATCGCTGCTTTGGGATGATGAATTCTGTATTTGGTCATAAGGACGCGGGTTTTGATCTCGATGTTTGTCAAGTCCGTAGGCGTCCATTTGATTACCCCAAATGAGTATGTTAGCACCGGAACTGCGTAGGTGTTAATTGCTTTGATGGTTTTTTTTCCATCAAGGTGGGTGCTCAGTAATCTCTGTACACGCGTTAGGTATTGCTGCATCAGGTGTTGTTTTACAGCGCTGTGATCTATACGTTCGTCCTGATTGAATCCGAGATACCGGTACGACTCTCCCTCGTCCATGGGCTGCATAACAGACTCTGGTTCGAGTTCGAATGCGACCGCATCTCGTTTTCCTCCAGAACGACATTGTGTTCGACATTTATCGATTCCGAACTCCATACAGAGGTCTCGCGAAACCTCGTTGGAAAGTCCCAGCAGCTGCTGTAATTGATGTTTAGTAGCTGCATAGATCTTAATATCATCCATGTACATTAGATATGAAATGGTATGGCGCGAATTCGTTTGCGTACCTACATTGTAACCGTATTTGGTTTCATTTAACAGGCGAGAAAGTGGATTCATTGCGAGACAAAACCATAATGGACTCAATGAGTCGCCTTGGAATATGCCGCGTCTTACTTGAATAAGGTCGCTTGTTGTTTTTTCATTACCAATACTCAAATGTAAGGTCGTTCGCCAGTCGGACATGATCGTTCCAAGGAAGTTCACGATACTTGGGTGTATTTTGTACAGCTCCAATACTCTCCGCAACCAGGAGTGCGGGACCGAATCAAATGCCTTTTTATAATCAATAAACGCTGTGTACAGGTTACGTTTTCTCCCTTTCGCTTGTTCCAGTACTACGGAGTCAATCAGAAGCTGCTCTTTGCAGCCTTGTGACCTCTTTCGACATCCCTTTTGTTCTTCTGTCAGTATGGTGTTAATCTGACAATGCTCATTGATCTTTTCTGCCAGACAGGACGTCAAAATCTTATACACTGTAGGCAAGCAGGTGATAGGCCTATAATTCGCAGGATTTTTTGTATCACTGTTTTTAGATTTCATGTATGTGATACCCTGCGTTAGGAACTTCGGTGTCAGGTTTGGTGTTTTTATAAATAGTGTAAAGTGTTCAGCGAGATACTTGTGTGTTGATGTAAAGTGTTTGAGCCAGTAGTTTTGTATGTTGTCGATGCCAGGTGCCTTCCAGTTATGCGATCTCTGTAAAGCTCTGGAGACGTCCTCTGTAGTAATGTCCGTATAGAGCATCTCCGGAAGATGTTCGTTATTCCTGTACTCTGTATCGATCCAGCTGGCTTTGTCATTATGGTCAATGGTGTTGGACCATATATTCGCCCAGAAACTATGGAGTGCGTTCTTCTCCGGTAGACCATTACTGTCAGTTACCGTGTTCGTTAGAGACTGATAAAACCGTCTCTCGTTTCTGCTGAACGCTTGGTTTTGTCGTCTGCGTTCAGTACTGGTCTTATATCTTCGTAAGCGCTTCGCTAGTGCTGTTAATTTTTGGTGAAGCGTATCTCTGATCTCTGTGAGTGTTTTATTGGGTTCCTCGTATTGTGTGTGTACTGTGTGTTTGTGTAATATGTCGTGTATGTATTTCTTGAGCCGTTTGGACCTCGTACCCTGTTGGTATTGGGTGATCCTGCCGAGGTTGCATCGGATGTTGCTGATGCGTTTATTCAATCGTGTTTCCCAGGCAGGAGTTTTGTGTTCCTTCGAGTTGTGCGCTACAGGTGGTGTTACATCGGACCCGTTACAACGTATAGCTGCAACGGCTCCACAATAGATAGCTGTGTGTAACTCGATAAAATTGTCACATGTTTCTAAGTGTTTAGGCAGTATTGTATTGTTCAATATCTCAACGATCTCAGCCAATCTACGTGAGGTGTGTTGTTTAGGCAACAAGTACCTATGTGTGGGGTCCGTCCCTTCAAATTCAGTAAGCGCTGTGTTAAATTCCAGTTCGATCTTTTGCAGTAGGGTGTCATTTACTGCTGTCTCATGGTGGTCAGGCTCATTCTCGACAAGTTGTTGAGTGTCGTTTTGTGTGGGGCTCTCCATTTCTGGTGGGCCGTCGTCCTGACTTTCTTCATTTTGAGCAAATTGATGTGCGACTTGTGTTTTAATGGTGTTTATGAGGGAGGCAGGTATGAGGTTATTGGTAAAAATGACACGTTTTTGGTCTGCCAGTCTCTGTTCAGTAACGCGACTTAGGTGAGGGTAGCTGTGCGCGAACTCTTGATGTAATTTTGTACGGTAACCAGTTTTGTCCGTTTCAAGTCTAGTAACTTTGAAGTATGTGCGTACGATGAATTCATTCAGTTCATCTGTCCATTGCATACGCACACGCTTCTTACCAGCTTTAGTGGTCCCCAAAGGATGCTCTGAGGAAACACTTAAAGTCGGCTGAGCCAAAGGTGTTGGGGGCTCCGTAAGTAGGGCAGTAGCATTTTGGCTGAAGGTGTTGTTACAGCTGACAGGTGGCTGCCTAGAACCCAGCCTGTCGTCACCGCGATCTAAGCTGTCACATTCAGTGGTGACCCTGATGCGCCCGGTCGCTCCACCGGCAGCGGCATTTTTCCGAGGCTTTTTTTGTTTTTTCACCATCCTAATGGGGTGTCCTTTTAGTCGCCTTTTACGACAAGCAGGACTTACTGTGGGCAAATTCTGCAAAGTGAAGCCCCCACCCACAGGGCGTTTATTATTATTATTATTATTATTATTATTATTATTATTATTATTATTATTATTATTATTATTATTATCATTATTATTATTACTGAAGTATCCATATATAGATTTTATATTATAAAAATAATAATTCATTATTTGTCTCAGTAAATACCGACAGTATTATTAATCGTGTGCAGGCCGCCACAAAATAGCAAAGATAAGGAATAGGCAGGAAATGTTAATGGTGTCATGACAAAATGTCACAAAGCGCGTGCGCCGCATGCGCTTGATATCTTCTTAATGTATATTTGCTTTCTATAATACTTACTGCGTTAAATGGCGCAATGAGTTACAACACTGCGCTAACACAATAAGGTGCGCTCGAGTTATTGCGTCAACTCAAGATTTTTTGCTGACGTATCCAGGCCTAATTTGGAAAAAAAAAATAAAAATTATTGGATATAACGTGTTTTGGATCTGTAATTAGGACAACGAGTTTTGGAAATGTTTTCTCGTCAAAATGACAGAGTTAGACAATAAAGAGATACACTGAAAGTATTTTAACGAGAAGTTTTTACTTTCATTATTAAAAGTATAAATCAAATTAACCTAAATGCTTAGTGTTTTATTTATTAGAAATGTCCTTAATTTCGTCCTCCACAAGGAATAAGTCAAAAAATTAAATGCATAAAACATCTTCATCGGTGGGAATATCTGAAATATTGTCCTCCTGATTCTTTTTCGTTTTTCTAGATTTTTCAGGCGAAGCTGGATTTATTATCTTGTCACTTTCCATCTAAACACTAGTTAAATCCTCTTGTTTGGTGTTAAAACTTTTATTATCAAAAGAATTCGGAATTCTTAGAACATAAAACAAGCCAAAATGTAAAACTTTTTAATATTTTCAACGGCAAAAAATGGAAAGAACATTTTTTATGGAACAAAATGTGTCAAAATTTTTATGTATTAACTATGTATGTATGCATCCATGTTAATTTTGTAAAAAAAAGAAAATTGAATGTGCAGTAGTATTATAATTAAATATATTGTGCATACCATACATTGTACAAAATTATTATGAATATATTCAAACGCGCCTTAACTTACGTTAAAAGTGTTATTGCTTCAATATGGTTTACCGTAATTTTTATGCAATTGTACCAAATGTTTGATTCTGTGATAACATAATCTCTCGCCTCTCACATAAAACAAATTTTCGTGATAATTTTTCTCTCACGAAAAAAAAAAAAAAAATGGAACAGATATATACAAAATGTTAATCAACTGAGAGAAATAGAATACAGCTGAATCGTTACACTGGATTAAAAAAATCATGACACGCCACTTATGAAGCCTTTTTCTTCGAATGTAGCATCGCAAAAAATGAGACAGAAAAAAAGACTTTGAGTGTTAGTGTAATGGAAAAAGATTTCTTCCAACATATTTTCTAACTTTTCTCTAAAAGTAATAAACTTACAGCAATTGTACAACAATATTTCTTACGCATATTTCCTTTTCCTTATCCTTCGAGTAAAAAAAATTTTGAAAAATTGCTTAATTCTGGCAAAAAACTTATTTCGTTGACAAAAATGCCCGCTGACGTATCTGGCTCACGAACTTAGGCGAGCCAATTCATTTTCCAGTACGCACACCAAATTTCATAAATATTAAACGTTTCGGTTGGGAGCTATCGTGGGAACACACACACACACACACACACACACACACACATATATATATATATATATATATATATATATATATATGTATATATGTATATATAATATATATATATATATATATTTATATATATATATATATATATATATATATATATATATATATATATATATATATAATTTTAGCGAATATCATTTTCGTATTCTAGGCACCTCAAAATATGTTTCTGTTAGTCTTAGCCTCAGGTTGCGTGATGAAAAAGGCCGTAAAACTGAATTTCCAGTTTTAGAAATTCGCTAAATTAAGATTTTCCATTAACTTCCACTGAACGCAATTAGAACGAGTTACCATATCGATATGTCATGATATTTCATCCACATATTTTTTCAATAATATTTTATACAATCCACATTTTAATTTTCATATTTTCGCAATAACAGTAAAATTGAACGAGCTAGATAGAAAATCGTTCATGTAACTTACGACCATAACCCCAATTCTTACTGGTGTAGCCAAAATCTATTGAAATGATTTTCTACGTTTGAGAGGGTTCTCCCTGTTAAAGTTGATCAAATATGTTAACAACAAGCGCTTTCGTATGAGGTTTTACAAAGTAAATATTCATTTTTATGTTTCATTTAATGAAATTTCTGATACCGTTCACAAGATTCGCTAATCATTGCATTCCCATCCAGAGGTAGCGCTATTATCAAAGTAGTTAAATTTAGCAATCACCATCATTAGAAAAATATAAACCTGGGAAGGTCATTAAATCAAACATTCAACATAAATTTACATCAACACTTTTCGTAGTGTTTGACTACGTAGCATATTCAAACACACTCGAAATGTATGTGATGCATTTCTACCTATCTAACTTTTTCCCTCGCTCTGTCTACAAATCTACTCATCTTTTTCCCTATTCTCGCCACTTTTCTTCCTCTAGTATAACATGATGCAGTTTATAAGTGCACTTATCTGTGTGCATGTATGATGTATACTCGTATGCATATACTGTATACACTGTGTACGTATTTGAGCTTATATGTTGAGTTTCATTTCAAACCTCGGTTGTTCTTAAAGCTAGAAATATGTATTGATAGACTTTTAAAGAATAAAAAAGTTAATTAAAAAAAATCAAAAAACCCGACTGCGTAAAAAGTAAACTAAAACGGTGGAAACAAGATGAAATAAAGAAAAAGAAGAACGAATAAAAAGTAAAGCAGTCGGAGGCATCAAACTTTTCTGTTTAACTTGGTACAACTATTATGCCTCCGACTGCTTTACTTTTTATTTATTCTTCTTTTTCTCTATTTCATCTTGTTTCCACTGTCTTAGTTTACTTTTTACGCAGTCAGGATTTTTGATTCTTTTAGTTAATTTTTTTATGTAGGTCTTTTTAGCGTTGTTTAATTATTTAGAAGAAAATATATATAGGTTCGCATAAGAGATTACAGTGGCTTGCAGCCTAAATTACCACGAATTTAATATTAAAATTTTTTTATACTAGCTCTAATACAATAGTTTTTGTCTACGACTTCGTCCACGTAGAGTCATTGAAAGCTGATTAAATGATTTCGTACACTCACTGTGTCGTCATCGACTCCACACGGATGAGTTCATCGACAAAAACAAGTTTCCATATAAATTTTTAACCGTTGTTCTACCGTTTTAGGGTATAAAATTTTAAAAATTTTCACTTGGTACTCGTTTACGTTACCAAAAAATTCTTGTGCAGAATTTCACGTTTCTAGACTCAATGGTTTTCTATATAAATTTTCATCTCCTATTTTATATCCTCACAGAATAAAATTCCGAAAATGTCTTTGTAGAGCTCACCTACGCTACATAAGGAAACCCTGTACAAAATTTTACGTTTCTGGGCCTAGTGGGCCCTTTAGATAAATAGGCCAATGACCAGACCGTTTTGGCTGTCGATTTTAAGGAACAGCTCCGATTGTCATGAAATTTTAACGGTAGATAGGGGATAACTTAAGAAATAAAAGTTATACAGTGCCGATGTGCGCTCTTATCCGGGGGGTGGATGCCACTCTTTCTAGGGGATGGAAATTGGCACCCGTAAACTAAATGCAGAAATCGATAGATAGATTAATTCTAATTAAAAAATGCTCTGTACATATTTTTCTATAAATCAATATTTTCCGAGTTATCTGCCATTAAAATTGTTGATTTTTCATCTAAAAAATGCATATTTTGAAGCGGTTTTTCACAAGTAACTTAAAAACCGTTCGTTTTTAAAAACAAACTTACTGAAGTAAAAATCAAGCTTTTGAAATAGTGAATCGATTGGGTTTTTCTTCCTTTCCGTAGATGAAGCAATACTCGAGTTATGAGTCGTTAAAAATGATTATTTGGTTGCCGAAAACTAAATTCGATCCTTTTGGCGTTAAATAACGGGAAAAGAGCGTATTTTTGAAGGAAAACTTATCTGACATTATTTATAGAACTTGAAAAGGCCTTCAAAATGTGCTCTAGTATAAGTTATTTGCGTCAAAATGTCGGAGTTATGGTGAGAATAATGCGACTGTCTCATTTTTCCAGAGCAAAAAGCAACAATAAAACCAATGGCTTCGCGACAATAATTGATAGTCAACAAAACTCAAGTACAGTTACTTTCATTTAGGTACTAACCATATATTCTGGGAGTTTGAGTGCTTTAGAATGCTTATTTTTGATAATAGGTTTCATTTACGTTTTTTTTTTAATTTTAATTTTTTTAGGCAAAAGTATTTCAAAATGGCGGCTTTGCAGCTGCTGGAACGCTGGAAGTTGCACCACTGTTTTTACGCCTTGCAGCCAACAAGTCTCGAATCTAAACCAAAATCAATTTTTATCGTCTAAATATATAAGAACGCTTCGCATGACAACGGGAAACAACACACAAGAAAAATTAAGAATTCTGGATCATTTTGAAAAAAAATCACTTACTTTTTGCAATAGTCATGCAATTAGTCATGCAATAGCCAGTAAGTTAAAAATATTCCATTATAGTTTAATGCAAATCGGTTGAAAATTCGCTGAGCAACATTGCACGGTGTGTGAAAAAACACGTTTTGGGAAAATCGCGTTTAAAGTCGTTTATCTGCGCTCGGTAAAATTTTGAACGCTGCACTTATATTATAGAAACATATATTCTTCGAATACCGATTTAAAAATTTTGGAGCATATTCTACAGATTTTAAAATAATTTTATAAGCGAAAAAATAGTTTCAAAAAAATTTCATTTTACTTTCCCCCTTAAAATGTGCATGATTAGGGATCTTTCTATTTAAAAATAAAATATCGTTTTCTTTTTAATTTAATGTTCTTCCACCGTGCGTTGCAATTACGGTGTCCAAGTGTACAAGAGGCTAATATAGTAAATCGGAACATCCATCAAGAGGGATATGTCTGTCCTTTATTGTTATAATGCTTAGCACTTAATGACCGAACCTATGAAAAAATCGGTTTTTTGATATTATTGCTGGCTTCCGAATAGAACATTCTAGAATTTTTATCAAAGTTAATTGTGTTGTCGTTTTTCTAATTATCCGAAAATCAAGTCTGATTTTATCTCATTCTGATTTTTCAATGAAAAAATTATGTTTATAACCATTAAATGTTACGATGAATTGTGTTTACGAGGGCCGTCGATAAAAATGAAGGGCCCCGAGGTCAAATAAAACTTCACAAAAATTGTTCCAAAAAAAGCCCAGGTCCTTACGAATGATTACGAGCCTTGTTTTCACAAAACTTCAAATAATGTGTGGCAAATACCCAATTGACGAATTTTTATTTAATTAATTTTTTATGTCTGATAGTTTCAGACAGGCAGGTATTGTGAAAACAATCTTGTTTTTTTCAAATTAACTAGTTTTGAAATTAACTTTCACATAGATACAATGTGCGATACATTATGTAGAATCATATCTAAGTAAAGATGTCATGTTAACTGACTGACACTATACTGGCACTAGTAATGGATATAAACTGAATGAATATAAAGGTCAGAAGGTCATTAGGGCAATGTATATAGGTAAATGTTATATATATATATATATATATATATATATATATATATATATATATATATATATATATATATATATATATATATATATAGTGTTCCATATCAGAGCTGTTTTGTCTTGTGACATCATATAAAAAAGTACACGAAGTGATAATCAAGCATTTAAATTGAAAAATGGATTTATGGAAAACAAATTGAAATGTGTACTATTATAAAAAGAATTTTTGGGAAAAGTTATGAAAGAAACTAATTATATTTCTTAAAAACTTAACTGCGTATTTCTATTCCACCTGAACCACATTGACTTGTTTTCAAAATATAAAAAACATTCGGTATACTAAAAATGAAATCTAACTGTGATTTTAAGATATCTATAACCGACGACATAGTCCAATAGGAATCGGTGCAAGTACCGAAAACTATTCCACCTCAATTTTTTTTGCGATCCCCTTCAAATTGCCCTACTGATGATATAAATGGATGTTGCCATGGGCAACATTGTTTAAAACGAATTTGTTTAAACAATTGCAAGGAATTGTTATTTTTCCACCGGACAACTTTTTTTTATATTTTTTATTAAAATACAAATAAAAAAGGTCCTATAACTGTTAACGATAAAGTTAATATTTTTAGAAATATCAATTTTTAAAGGTTCGAAAATCTCAAATTTAGGTACTTTTGACCCATGAAAAATATATTAAAAAAAAATATAAATAATATTTTCTAAATTCTCTATACAATAGCTAATAATATTCTTAATAGAGATTTAAAAAAAAAAGGCCGTGAGCAGCGCGGCCCCCTTGCGGAAGTCGAATTTTTCCTTTCATCTTCGGTATTGAATGTCTACAAGCGAAATGTAATTGAAAGTCTACAAGCGATTTGTCATTTTGGTGGTTTAAAAACTGATGATGAGTGTCCGGCTGACCGGGGTTTAAATGGTTTTAAGTTTTTAAGGGCTGAATTTCAGTAAATTTCAATTTTGTGCCGATAGCAGTTAGCAGGGTAAAAGCCAACACAATTCGTACGAGAGCATTCCTACCCATGCTTATCCGCCAATTGCATTTGCGTTTTATTTTTATATATTAAGAGAGGAACTTAAATAGTAAACTGCAAGGCCTTTATGAAGATATTTTTTCCTTCCAAAAAATTTCTATTTTATAAATAATAAAAACTCAAAATTCCTACTTTATAAATAAACAGTGACTTTAACAACATTTTTAAATATGTCCGTATTAAATAATTCACTGTTGAGAGATTTGCTTTGTGAAACTCCATTTTAAATATTGAAAAATATTTAAAGTTTGATTACTTTGTCTATTTCACGAATTAAAAGTTATTTTTACTGAACGCGTTTTCAACCTTTCGGTCATCCTCAGAGTAGAAAGATCAAAATAATTAATTGGAATTTATAGATAAGAAAGATATATAGGAGGGGTGTAATATTATTGAATTGGGAAAACCCATAAAATTTTTGTATCGAAGCAACTAAATATACGTGTAAAGAAAAAAGCAATTAAACCAGTTTGTAGGTACCGATATGAAAAAATTTTTATTTTTACCTAATAATATGACTGTTCAGATAAATGACCTGTTTATGAAAACTAAAATAAATGTGTCCAAAATTATTGAAAGACTGAAGTGATTATATTCGTTCAGTTTTTCAATAATTTTGGACACATTTATTTTAGTTTTCATAAACAGGTCATTTTTCTGAACAGTCATATTATTAGGTAAAAATAAAAATTTTTTCATATCGGTACCTACAAACTGGTTTAATTGCTTTCTTCTTTACACGTATATTTAGTTGCTTCGATACAAAAATTTTATGGGTTTTCCCAATTCAATAATATTACACCCCTCCTATATATCTTTCTTACCTATAAATTCCCATTAATTATTTTGATCTTTCTACTCTGAGGATGACCGAAAGGTTGAAAACGCGTTCAGTAAAAATAACTTTTATTTCGTGAAATAGACAAAGTAATCGAACTTTAAATATTTTTCAATATGTATGTATTACATCTGTTATAAAAGTAAGTTCATTTTTTTTTAATTTTTAAATTTGCTATTCGCCTACTTGTCTTATAGTACAAATATCAAGCAAAAACATTTAACAAAACCATTGAAATCCGATGTAAAAATGGGAGAAGTGGGGAGAAAAGCAATGTGGAATCCTTGTCTATGAAGCTAGCCCCGCCAAGTCATAACCCCGAGATCCCACTTAGGCTATATTTTTTTGCTAATTTTTTACCAACGAATTGATTTTTTTGCCACAGCCGCTACCGAGATACAATGGCGGGGCTGGCTTAAGTCTGAAGTCAGCCCCGCCACACCTATATCTCCGGACCTGCTGCACTTATTCAAATGAAATTTATGGGACATATTTTTGCTATTTTTTTGCTATTTTTTTACGAACGAATTGATTTTTTTTGCCACAGCCGTTACCGAGATATAATGGTGGGGCTGACTTATATCTGAAGTCAGCCCCGCCACCCCTATATCTCCGGACCTGCTGCACTTATTCAAATGAAATTTACGGGATATTTTTTTGCTATTTTTTTGCTATTTTTTTACCGAGTTGATTTTTTTGTCACAGCCGTTACCGAGATACAATGGTGGGGCTGACTTATATCTGAAGTCAGCCCCGCCACCCCTATATCTCCGGACCTGCTACACTTATTCAAATGAAATATACGGGATAGTTTTTTGCTATTTTTTACTAACGAAATGATTTTTTTGCCGCAGCCGTTGCCGAGATACAATGGCGGAGCTAACTTAAATCTGAAGTCAGCCCCGCCAACCCTATATCTCTGAACCTGCTGTACTTATTCAAATGAAATTTATGGGATATGTTTTTTCTATTCTTTTGCTATTTTTTTACCAACGAATTGATTTTTTTGCCACAGTCGTTACCGAGATACATTGGCGGAGCTGACTTAAGTCTGAAGTCAGCCCCGCAACCCCTATATCTCCGCACCTGCTGTTCTTATTCAAATGTAATTTACGGGATATTTTTTTGCTATTTTTTTGCTATTTTTTTACCAACGAATTAATTTTTTTGCCGCAGCCGTTACTGAGATACAGTGGCGAGGCTGACTTAAATCTGAAATCAGCCCCGCCACTCCCATATCTCTGGACCTGCTGAACTTATTCAAATGAAATTTACGGGATATTTTTTTGCTGTTTGTTTACCAACTAATTTTTTTTTTTTACCGCAGCCGTTACCGAGATACAATGGCGGGGCTGACTTAACTCTGATGTCAGCCCCGCCCCCAGTATATCTCCGAACCTGCTGCTCTTCTTCAAATGAGATTTACGGGATATTTTTTAACTAGTTCTTTGCTATTTTGTTGCCAACGAATTAATTTTTTTGCCACAGTCGTTGCTGAAAAACAATGGTGCTGCTGACTTAAATTTGAAACCGGTGTAGCCACTACAATATCTCCGGATCTGTTGCACTTATTTAAATGAAATTTGCAGGATATTTTTTACTAATTAGTTGCTATTCTAAAATAGTAACTGTAATCATTATCTTAGGAAAATCTTAAGAATATTTACAGCGTAGTAAGCGGATGAATATTTGTTTATTAAACAAATATAAGCAGGTTTTTTTAAACAGAAATAAGCAGGTTTATTACGTACGTAATAAACGTATTTCGACGCGTTCAAACAAAATTTATAGTCTCTTTAGCTTCATCGGGCCAAAAAATTTGGTTCGTAATACAAACATGGATACGAATTACTTTAGAATGAATTCTACCGACTCAAGTTATGTTTCAAAAATATAGTTAATCCGCCATCTTGGGGTGCCCACCAAATTGAATTTAAAATGACGGCTCATAAATAATTGTATTCTACTTGTAAAACCCTTTTATTTGACATCCATATTAAGAGAGTTGCAAAAGCGGTAATCCGTCATTTACCGTAATAGCCACCATGTTTGAATCCACCATAATACCGAAAGCACTACTTTGTACTACCATTAAAATTAAAGGTTTGTGCGAAATTTCAGCATAACCAGATGTCGGTAAGTATTCGAGAATCGATTTTCAGATCTAGGCCGGATAGTTTTACTAAAAGCTTATAATAATACTTTACGGCAGTGGAGTACCGCATACAAGGGAGGGGAATTCGCAATTCCAAATCAACTGTTAGAATAGCAACTAATTAGTAAAAAAAAATATCCCGCAAATTTCATTTAGATAAGTGCAACAGATCCAAAGATATTGTGGTGGCTACACCGGTTTCAGATTTAAGTCAGCAGCACCATTGTTTCTCAGCAACGACTGTGGCAAAAAAATTAATTCGTTGGCAAAAAAATAGCAAAAAAATTAATAAAAAAATATCCCGTAAATCTCATTTGAAGAAGAGCAGCAGGTTTGGAGATATACTGGTGGCGGGGCTGACTTCAGATTTAAATCAGCCTCGCCATTGTATCTCGGTAACGGCTGCAGCAAAATAATAAATTCGTTGGTAACAAAATAGCAAAAAACTATCCCGTAAATTTCATTTTAATAAATACAGCAGGTCCGGAGATATAGGGGTGGCGGGGCTGACTTCAGGCTTAGGTCAGCTCCGCCATTGTATCTCGGTAACGGCTGTGGAAAAAACCCAATTTGTTGGTAAAAAAATTGCAAAAAAATAGCAAAACAATATTCCGTAAATTTCATTTGAATGAGTGCAGCAGATTCGGAGATATAAGAGTGGCGGGGCTGACTTCATATTTAAGTTAGTTCCACCATTGTATCTCGGCAACGGCTGCGGCAAAAAAATCAATTCGTTGGTAAAAAAATAGCAAAAAAATAGTAAAAAATTTTATTAAAATATTAATTTTAGTTAATAGTATTTCTTACCTGAAATCTTTTATCGTAGCCATATTTATCCCAAGGCTTCTTTTGCGCATTAAGTATTTATAGGAATCCTCCAGGTTGAGAGTCTTGGTCCAGTGGCATGAGGTGCGGTTCAGTTTCAGGTAACTGCATAGACTGAGATGAGGTCTATGTGTACTTGGCACAGTACCTCCCCAAAGTTTTTCTTGGAATCTCAAGTTCCTCACTAACAGCCCTCACATAGCTTTCCTTCTCTTTTACTTCTAAAACTGCTTTCAGCATCGTGTCTTCAGAAATCATTCCCCTTTCAGTTTTCCTTTTATAATTTCGGACCATTTTTATGTTCCTACAAATGAAACCAAAACAAGGCTCTAACTTGTATGTTCCAATAATAAGGAAATGAACCAGATTCTGACTCTTCAGATCGCTATTTAAGATTATGACAAAAGTTACAGGTTGTTTTGACCTCTGAAACATATAAAAATATATTTAATTTCGAAAATTATTTTAATAATTTAATAAATTCGACGAATTACAAATATTATTATCATTAAAAATAACAAACTTTTCATCAAGTTAAAAAAATATATAGGACGGGGCAGGCTGGCCCGGGTTGCCATCGTGCCCCGTCATCTCTGGGCCAACCTGCCCCATCGCCATTTTTAAAATAAATTCTAGTCGTAACAAAACCCACTAAAGCAATTTAGATTGTACGCCATATAACAATAATCCTTAAACTACGATCTTTAATTACGCTACTTACCTGTTGCACCTAAAATAATCAAAAATTAAATAGCACAGTTTTAATAGACGAGTATAATTTTACTGAAACACGCAGAAAAACAATTAATCACTACGACTTGTCCAAAACTGCTCCGCCAACCATATAGGTTCTGTAGAGGGAGGGAGACAGTGCTACCAACCTACTGATTGATTCATAGCACGATCTAGCGTCTATTGTATGAACTAACTCGACTAGGCCATCCTACCCCTACGGCCAACGTGCCCCGGTCTCCCCTACATTACAATTTGTTTTGATACTAAACTGTATTATATCATCCACCGCTTCGTCCATTCTGATAATATTATTATGATTTTATTTTACAATTTAATATCTTGATAACTATTATTTGTAATTGTCAAATTAAAAGAAATTGACATTAAGTACATGTCGTATATGTATATATCGTATATATGTAAACAATTGAAGTATGTTGCAGCACGCGTATTCCATAAAAAAAAAGTTTTTGCGCATGCGCCAGCAGCTCACTTGAGAAAAAAAACTCAGCAACGAACACGCCGACTGTATTTTTTATTCCTTTTTTTAAATATATTTAAAATATTTAATACATTTATTACAAAATAATATTCACACTATACGTATGTCTCAAAACACCTACTCTACAGAGACGAATGTCATTCGTATATTAGTGTTAGTGTAACAAAATTACACGTCAATGGTTAAGGGTTAAAAAACCCGATTATCGATTACTAAATTATCCTGTCATTACCCGATGTGGCTATTATACTTGCAATTAGCGAAGTGTGTTGTTTGCACTGAATTTCAAATATCTTTTACACGCATTTTTTTAACATTGTGACAAGTGAAGCCAATATGAATTTGATTGTGGGAGATACTGACATGCTGTAAACCCTCAAACTAAATATAACAGATTAACCAGAGTGAGTGCGATTCAGGAAACTAACCCTAAAACGACAAACAGGGGTAGATATCTACCCCAGGTAAAGTTAAAACTACGTTTTTAAATTAGTCAGTAACATTATCGACTGGACACTTATACCATAATTTAGTTCAAGCTTCTAACAGTAGGATGAGGTAGCGAAACCGTTCAGTTTCTTGTCTCCTGTGACGGAGTGAAGACGTGAAACTAGTGTGGGGTTCATATCTACACCGGTTTGTAGTTTGCGTCAGTGTTTTGTGTAGGTAAATTATTTTTATTTTTCTTGCTAAAATAATTTTGATTCACTTATAATAAACTAATTTTGCAATAAAGCATTAGATATATAATTTTCGATGATGATTTTCATATCTCAAGTACCCATACACTGGGAATAGCAATAAAATTGTTAATTTCTCTTTTTTTTACATTTTGGATGACAGAAACCGAAATATATTCTTAAGAACTAATATTTCATCCTTTTTTATTTGATTTTTCCACATATCAAATTCCCCATTTTTTTTAATTTTCAAAATCCCAAATAAACAGACTTTTTTGGCAAAACATCATGATGTCATTTTTTTGTTGAAGTCTTTTGTGTCCTCTTTAAAATCCCGTCTCAAATATGAAAATTGGTTAATTAGAAAAATAGTTATCAATTTCTGTTTATTAAATGACAGTTTAACCATTTTTGAACACTTTTAGCTATTTAAATCGATTTTTCACCAACTAAACTTTGATTAAATTGAATTTGCTCTTCACCATTCTCTTCAACATGAAAAAACGAAAAAATTCATGTACTTACAAGTGAAGTTACTGCTGTCAGAAGGATTTTACGACCAAAAATCCCGTGGGGTAAATATATACCCCAGGTTTGTAGTTTAACAGTAGAATAAATAGGTTTGTCGTTCTAAGGTTAAATAAGGTATTAGTAAGAATAAAGTGTTAGCATTTTACTTTATTTTCTTAAGTTTGCTTTTAAATTTTCTTAATGTTTATTCTTGATTACGTGTTGTCACTTTTACCAAGCCATCGAAAACTTCTTTTTCTTGGTTTTTGATGATGATAATATGGATCGAAAGATATCAAAACCAATTGAATAAAAGTGGTATTTTTGTGAAATGTTTCATTATTTATTAGTAAATATAGAATATCATAAATAAACGCTAAAGTCAACTAAATTTGTGTATCTATTTGCTATTATATGGTTGTTTAATTTGACGTTTGTTTACGTTCACTCATGTACGTACACGCCTCATTGAAATCAATTCTCCTATACCTCGATATTGCGAGGTATTAACTTCTATACTGAAATGTTACCTATATTCACCTACATACTTCCATTGATTTTATTTTTTTTTTTGTTCACCGGGGTTACTATATCAAACAACAAATGTCATATAAATGATAAATATGGCTACCTAACTATATCACCAAAAAACTAAGGAAGAACTATGCAACTTACATTACACGCTACATTCAACACGATAATTAACGAATACTGTGATACAAATAATCCTTTGAAACATTTAAGCAGTCCATATCTTTATTGTTTACACTAGAGTAATGAGTATAGTACAAGAGATTTTTTTCTTTTTTCTTGATGTATAATTATTATCATTAGAAACATTATCTAAAATCGCTTTTGTATAAGAATAAGAAACTATCATTAGCATTAGAATTAATTAAATGTATGTAATTATGTATGCGAGACGAGTGGAAAATTAATGACTAGCAGTTTAGTAATTATAAGAATAAAGAAAATCGATCAGCGAATCGAAGCGAATAATTTAATATCATTTAGATGTTGTTAATTTGTTGATTCATATTTGAATTTATTTTCACATATATTTCAAGATAAAGATTCATTAAGTAAGTACCTAATGAAATTCCTAATGGGTATGGGTTAATTTAAATAAAACCATATTTCGTAAGTACAGGTGACACTAAATTAAACGGGTTAAGTTTAAACATTTTGAATATCAAATTCGTACGATATTTCGATAATACTCAAAAATGATTGTAGTTTATGGATGAATACGCGTTACACTGTTTAAATGAATTCGTTTTCCTTTAGTTGGACATAATAATTTTCGTATTCCAAGCTGTTGAAAAGGATATTTATTGCCACAGTTATTAAGGAATGAAGTAAATGAAATAAGCACAACAGGAAAATCTAGCTCTTCCATTAATTTTCAATAGAAACTCGTGCCCTGGCGCCACCACACAATAGAGGACTCCAAAAAATCTATTAAAATTGGGGCGGGATAGAAAGAATTCACGGTTTTTCTTTTGCTCGCCAGCCCTAGTTTGGGGGAAATTTGGAAAGATTCTGGAAAATTCCTTATTAATTTAGTAGGGACCTCCATAAAACACCTAGATGTGAAGTAGTTAGGGGCTACCACATCCAAAGTGGCCCGGGGCCTGCCCAAGGCTAAATCTGGCTCTGACTTTGATTCGAATATTTGTTATTAATGATTTTTGAACAAAACATTTGGGGCATTTTTTGTAAAAAAATTATTTTTGCTGAATTTTATCAAATTCCCTTTCATTTTTTTATACCATCGCAGAGAGCGGAAATAATCACAAACGATAGATTTTAAACAATCTTTCTATGTAAACTTTTATCCGAGAAAAACTGAGAAAACTATTATGTCACCTAAAATGCTGTAACGGGATATCTTTTTACTTAATGTACAAAAACTGAAATCTCCACCTATATAAAAAATTTCACATTCATAAACTGAAAGTTATGGGAAATATAAGTATGTGGCAGAAAGACGGACAGACAGGCAGACATGACGAAAAAGTTCCAAGATTTTTTCGGAACCCTAAAATTTTGAAATTTTATATTCAAAGTATGTAGCAGCATTCGATTAGTCATTAAAAAGAAGCCAAATGGTACTGCTGATTTTTCGATATCTTTGCTAGTTAACAAATAGAACAGTCTAGAATAATTGTCAAACTACTCTGCTTAATCAAAGTTTTACTGAGCAATTCAATAGTGAAGTCTGCCTTTTGATATCTCTACTAGTTGACAATTAGAATGTTCTAGAATTTTGCATTACCCATTTTGCATTTGCATTTTGCATAGTACTTACATATGTGCATGTGCGTATATCTACGCACAAAAAAATTTAATTTTTTAGCCTACAAAACACTTAGACAATACTATATACGTCCCGGACTTTGGTTTGGTACATAAATTTACACCACCACAAATAAACGGTAACATATCGATGAGAGCAGAGTGCCATTAAGTCGCTGACATCACTACGTAAAATCGGAGTGAGTACCACTGGATGTATACTGTAATCTTATAAAATAGATCCACATATACACATGTATAAATTTTATACACGAACTTTAATAAATTGGTCAACCCTTTTTTCCTGATCAATGTCTATATATATATATATATATATATATATATTTTAGTGATGTGATATTTCAGTTTTAAAGATTATTAATTTTTTCCTTTTTCAACAAAAATATTCAATTCACTACTAAATTATTTATCTATTATTTATTTATGCAATGGAAAAAGACAATGATTAGCACAAATTGATTATATTTAACATATTATTTTCAATTACAAAAAATATATTAAAATTTTATGCGTGCGTCTTATTACAAAAATATATCTTGACTGTTTTTTTTAACAAAAGCCAAAAAGTACATAGTTTCAAAAATTAGGCATGGCCTACATTAAAATCATAACTCGCTACACTCTCCCTCTCTGGTCAATGCTTAGGTCCCGTCGAGCGTTGACCAGCACCTTACTGTTTTTGTTGATTTGTAACAGAAGTTTTAAATTTCTTCGGTCGGCCTCTTGAACGCTTTAGCTTAACTGGCTCCACAGGCTTCGATCCTTTCACAGCTCGGAATAGCGTTAAATCGGATTGATGGAAGCGACCTAGAATGATTCCATCACTTGACATCAACACATAAGTAGTAGGTGTGATCACTTTCGATACAGTATATGGTCCATCTCTTCTTGGTGCAAATTCCGCACATACCCCTTTCGTCGCATTACTCAATACGTAACTTTTTAATAAAACTTGATTTCCCACCTGAAAACTAGGTAGTTGTTGACGTGAGGAATTGTTTTGAGTGTGCGTCTATCCTGTTGTCGCATAATAGTTTCTTTAGCATCAGTTAGAGTATTTGCCAACTGTTTCAGATATGGGGTTATGCGTGGTACAAAGTTTTCAGCATTTACTACAGCACGCATATCGTAAACAGTATCATTTGGTGCACGTAACTCGCGTCCAAATGTTAAATATGCAGGAGTGTATCCTGTAGATTCACACATGGTTGTATTTATTGCGTAACGTATACTCGCAATGTGTTCATCCCACGCATTGTGTTGATTTTCAACAATTATCGATAATTGCGTCTTTATGTCACGATTTTTCCGTTCGACTGGATTACTCTCCGCATGATACAACGGTATGAACGGTAACTTAATACCAAAACAATAAGTGACCTTTTGCATTATGGCACTAATAAATTGAACTCCATTGTCACTGATTAACTTCCGCGGTGTTCCAAAACGCAGTATAATTTCTTCGATGAGTAATTTGGCACACATGTCAGCTGACGCTTCTGCTAGAGGAAATAATTCCACCCATTTTGATGCAGTGTCCTCCACCACTAATATCCATCGATTACCTTTTGGGGTAACCGGTAACGGTCCAAACAAGTCAACTGCTATCAATTCAAATCGTTGCGCCGGCACTGGTGTTTGAATAAGTCCCGCTGGTTTCAAATTTGTCGCCTTGTATTTCTGGCATGCAATGCAATTTTTAATATACTCAGCAATATATTTTCGCATACCTATGAAATAGTATTTCGCAGCGATTTTCTGATACGTTTTATCGATTCCGTAATGCCCTGCAGTTTTGTCATCGTGATATGCTTTCATGATATCATCTCGGCATTCCGTTGGTACTACTAATTGAGGTTCTTCGGAATCTCTTTCTGAGTCATATCGATATAAAATTCCGTTTATCATGTGATAACCTCTTTCTGCCCAACGAGTTGTTTCCAAAACATCTTCAGATTCTAACGAACCAGTTATTTTCCTCAATTCAGGATCGGCTAATTGTTTCTGACGTAGATTCTCGTATCCCACTTTTGGTAATTCTGCTGTCACAAGATTTATATCCTTAACTTGTTTTTGTTCTTCGCAAAAAGGTCTGGATAGTAAGTCAGCTACAACATTTGTACGACCCGGCGCATAAATAATACGCATATTTAGGCCTTGAATACGTAAAGCCCATCTTGCTAATCGACCAGACGGTGTTTTGATACTGAACAACCATTGAAGAGGTTGATGATCGGTTGCAATCGTTACCTCTGCACCTTCTAAATATTGACGAAATTTTTCGACGCACCAAACAATAGCAAGTGCCTCGCGCTCCGTCGTCGAGTAATTAATTTCCGAATTCGTGAACACACGACTAGCAAATTCTATTGGTCTCTCTTCTTTTCCTCCACCCTGTAAAAGCGCTCCTCCTATGGCATACCCGCTGGCGTCGGTTCTTAATACATATGGTTTAGATTGATCGGCTTGACTTAAAATTGGAGCAGACACCAATTTCTGCTTTAACGTGTCAAAAGCTTTTTTTTTCATTTTCTTCAAATTTCCACACTGAAGTTTTCTTTAACAAATTGGTTAAAGGACGAGCGATTTCAGCGAAATTCGGCACAAATTTTCGATACCATGAACAAGTTTGTACGAAATGGTGTACTTGGTCCACACGCGTAGCATACGGTAAATCCTTTATTGCGGATACTTTCTCGGGATTAATTTCTATACCGTCCGCCGATAGAACATGTCCCAAGTATTTGACACTCGGTCGTACGAATATACATTTATCACGTCTCGCACGTAATTTAAACACTTTTAGTCTTTCAAACACTGCTTTCAAATCATTTAAATGATCTTCAAAAGTTTCTGACAATATTAAAATGTCATCAATATATGCAAATACAGCTCTATCACCCAAACCTGCGCGAAATCTATCCATTAGTCGCATGAACGTAGCTCCTGCGTTTCGTAGCCCGAACGGCATACGATTGAAACGAAAGGTTCCGAATGGCGTCGTGAAACAAGTTTTATCGCGATCTTCCAAAGCGACTGGTACCTGCCAATAACCTGATTGTAAATCTATCGTGGATTTAAATCGTGTTCGTTTCGCGGCGTGTAGAATGTCGTCGACTTTTGGCATGGGGTAGCTATCAACTGTAGTAATCGCATTTAACTTTCGGTAGTCTATGCAAAGCCTGAAAGTATTATCCTTTTTTGGTACTAATACCACTGGACTAGCCCATGGGGATTCACATTCCTCAATAATTTGATCAACCAGCATTTTGTCCAATTCTTTCCGCAAAATTTCCTTTTTCATTGGACTCATCGGATATGGCGGTCCGGCAATTGGCTGATTATCACCCGTTTTAATTGAGTGTACGGCGAAATCTGTGGGACCTCCCCCTCGCTGAAACGTATCTGAGTATTCACTCAACAATTTATTGAATTGTTCACGTTGCTCAGACGTTAACATTACACCTTCATCATCTCGCAATTGATATTCAGATAATTGACATAACTGGACGTCAATTAGGATAATTGACTCTTTCTCGAAGTCGTATTTATTTCCAGGATCACAACAAAAATACCATTTTTGCTCTGGAATAGTTAACCCAATATTAGAAAATCTACACCTAGCAACGTATGATTATTCGTCAATTCTGGTATAATTATAAAATTTGTTTTCACAACTTTTCCTTTGATTTCCACATCTACATTAGTTTGTAATACGTCAATTTCACGTTTTTTTCCATCCGCATACGCCAAATTAATTCGTTTTGACTCAAAACCATAACCACGGTCTACTAGAATCTTGTATAGTGTGTATCCGGCGATGCTAATTTGAGCCCCCGAATCAGCAAATCCTACTCCGTTCAATCCAGCAACAGTAATTGGTAAAAGTGGCCTATAAGGTAAATTGATTTCGTGTACATTGACTTGGTAAAAACTCACCGTTTTAATTTCACTTATGGTCACAGAAGATTGTGCCTGATTATTTTTGCATACTGTACACCTAGACCTTATTGTTCCTGGTGTTTCACAACCATAGCATGACAAAGTGCTACTATTCCCATTTGAATTGTTCGGATTCGGTACTTCACTATTTTCTAGTTTCTGTTCTTTTTTTTGAAACTTAGAACAGTTATCGATGGTATGGCCCCACAATTTACAAAAAGTACAACGCCTTTTTTCCCGTTTTTTTCGATTTCGATCGTTATTAGTACCTATAACGTTATTACTTTGTTCAACTGTCGTCTTCTCTAACGTATCGGTGTTTAATATCCGTAATGATTGTTCAATATCACGAGTTTTCCGCAGAAACTCTTTAAAGTTCAAAAAATCATTACGTGAAACACGTTTTCTTACTTTACGTGAAATTAATCCATACACGATATCTAATTCTACGCACTCATTTAGTTTATATGGCAGTTGAGCCAATAAAGCACGAATACGACAAACAAAAAGTTCAGTCGTTTCTTCTTCCTTCATCTCGCGCGAAAAAATTTCTCGAAAAATAAGATGTGGCGGTAATACGCATCCTTCAAACATGATACGGCGTCTTCCCAACATGTTATGGATCCCTTGACGCCTTGCCACCACGTAGCTGCAACGCCTTCCAATAACAACGATAAGCCTCTCAAAGCATTATTGTCACTAACATTACAACAATCTTTATAGGTTTGCACCGCATCTAGAAATGCATCAACATCACTATCTTTACCACCATTAAAACGAGAATTACAATTAGAAAAATTTCCGCCAAATATATTTTGTTCAGGTCTAGGAGTGACTGAATTATTATCTCGAATATTTCGCAATATTTCTTCATTGTAAGTAACATTCGACTCCTTTATACTTTGTAATAAAGCACTAAATTGTTCATTTGTAAAAGAAAGTGTCATGTTGTTTGAATCCTTTTTCTGCGGCATTATTCAATCGAAAAATTCCAATATAACACTATAATACCGTAAGAATCCAAATAAATAATCCAATCACACAACCAAAAACAGTTTGCACCAATAATTTCTTTTTTTGTGAATTCTTATATATACCTTTTTTCCAGGTCCAACGTATGGGCGCCAATTGTAGTGATGTGATATTTCAGTTTTAAAGATTATTAATTTTTTCCTTTTTCAACAAAAATATTCAATTCACTACTAAATTATTTATTTATTATTTATTTATGCAATGGAAAAAGACAATGATTAGCACAAATTGATTATATTTAACATATTATTTTCAATTACAAAAAATATATTAAAATTTTATGTGTGCGTCTTATTACAAAAATATATTTTGACTGTTTTTTTTAACAAAAGCCAAAAAGTACATAGTTTCAAAAATTAAGCATGGCCTACATTAAAATCATAACTCGCTACAATATATATATATATATATATATATATATATATATATATATATATATATATATATATATATATATATATTCCCACTACCTTCTGACATGTGTAGGGCCCGCCTATGGAAGTTTAGAGCTGAAATTTGGTAAATGGAGCTCATTTCGATGCACAAAAATACTATCAAAGTGGGGTTAAATTTTGGGCAAATTTTGGATCCGACCGAAATTTTAAGGCGGTGGTGGGGGGATTTTGGCTGGATCTAACGCGCCCACAGTCTCCCAGAATTAACTTAGAGGGTTGAAATTTGGTATGTTGATGAAGTTCACACCTAGGGTCTGCTTTTTGAAGGTTTTAATATTTTACCCCCACCCCCACCATTTTTAAGCTACAATTTCACGCTTTTTTGACGTTTTTGAAGTTTTTACCACTCGCACAGGTCACGCAAATAAACCTAGAGGGCTGAAGTTTGGTATTCGGATTGAGACAGTGTAAAGGGGGAGCCCTTTGGGGGCCTCAACTTTTAACCCTATCCCCAACCATTTTTATACCTAAAAGAACATGATTTTTCTTGTTTTTTAACAGTTACGTTCGGGTCAAAATCTCCCCAAATAAACCTAGAGGGCTGAAATTTTTTGTACAGATTAAGCTAATAGCTAGCCACTGCTTTTTGGAGGTTTCATCTCTTAATTCTAACCCCCACTATTTTTACGCCAATATTTCCTTGATTTTTTTGCTTTTTTTTTTAACACGTCTAGAGACTCTCTAAGAAAACCTAGAGGGCTGAAATTTTGTACGTGTATTGAGTTAGTATCCAGCTAGTGTCTTTTAGGGATTCCACATTACTTTTCTCCCTCTTCTCCCATTTTTAAATCGGAATTCAATGGTATTGTTAAATGTGTCTTAAACGCATTATTTTTATTCTAATACAAGTAGGCGAATAGCGATTTTTAAAATTTAAAAAAAAAATGAACTTACGTTTATAACAAAATCAATACACAAATATCAAGTAATTTAAAAATGTTATTAAAATCATTGTTTATTTATAAAGTAAGAATTTTGGATTTTTATTATTTATAAAATAGAAATTTTGGACATATCTTCATAAAGGCCTTCCAGTTTACTATTTAAGGTCCTTTGTCTAATATTTAATGTTGGCTTTAAATGTTGGCATAATAATGTTGGCTTTTTTCCTGCTAACTGCTATCGGCAAAAAATTGAAATTTACTGAGATTCAGCCCTTAAAAATTTAAGACCTTTTTTTAAAGCCCCGATCAGGCGGACACTCATCATCAGTTTTGAAACCACCAAAATGACAAATCGCTTGTAGACTTTCAATTACATTTCGCTTGTATAGGCATTCAATACCGAAGATGAAGGGAAATATTCGACTTCCGTAATGGCGCCCCGCTGCTCACGGCATTTTAATATATAAGATCAAAATATTTGTTAATTTTGGTGTTAATTGTATGTTATTTATCAAATAAATTTACACTATACTGTATGTAGGTAATATATAATTGTTTGATTCATTAGATGCCGAATACAACGGTCTTCTCTTTATGTTTAAGAACCATTACCATAAATTACAAAACTTTCCTTATCTGATTATAATCACAATATAATTTGTATATCCTCTCATTAAGTGCGGATTACCACAATTAAAATATTACTACGTATAATTACGTACGTTAAACATACATACATAGTACATATATACAGTGGAATGTTTGAAATACACTTCGCATCATGAGATTAAGACTGCACTATCTGCAAAAATTTTAGATTTTGAGTTATTGGTACCTTTGGATTCAGTTTTTTGAGAACTACAATCTGGTATTAAATTTATTTAATTATCTTGAAAAATAAAAAACATATGTAAGATAAGACCTTTTTAAAATATGTATTATGAGTTAATATTTGATGCATAAATATCACTATCTGCATTTAGTTCTGTAATGTGTCAAGTGTATTGGTAAGTATTAGAAAATGATAAAGCACTATCTGCAAATAATGCTTTTTATATTGAATTATTTCGTGGGAATGATTCAAAATATTATGTTATGGTTTCACAAATACCAAACAACAAGAGAAATAAAACAAGTACTCGTATGTACATAATAAATTGCAAGTTTGTCTACTTTGATTTTATTAGTGAAAAACAGTTTATTTGTGCTCACTTTACGTATTTGACGAATTTTTATGTTTAAAAATATGATTAACAATGAAATTGTTCTGGATATCATCAATTTTATAACAATTTAAAAACAGAAAATAAATAAGAAGAATTTGTTTCTAAAAAATTAAATATATTTTGTTTCTAAAAACATCGTTAATTTTGCCTTGTAAAAATGTTTTTTTTTTTTTTTGTCTTTAGAGATACTTGATTTTTATAATTTTAAGAATGTATATGGCGGCCAAATTTACCACTAGCCAATGCGGGACAATATAACAATCTTGAAACTTATTTTTTATTCATGTAATATATTGAAAAATTCAGAAAAATGTATTTTCAAAAAAAGTATTGATATTTATCTAAGTTATATTGTAGACGAAGTGGTCGGAAAACGACATTTCATATTACACGACCAATGTTATTAAAATTGATGATGGAAATAATTCCAGGTTACAAGGATTCTATTCAAAATTAAAGAGTGACGAGAACCACTTCTTGTGACATTATTTTACCCACTATCAGTGTGTTAATAGCAAAAATTAGTGTATATAAACTAGTATGTAATTTAAGAGGGTGACTCACCCCCTCTCCAATGTTGCTCAAACTCAATTTTGAATTCGAGAATTTCATTTCTACGTTATTCTAATTGTCTTAAGCTATTTTCCATGAAGAAGGACTTCTTGAAATACCCAAATAGTACGATTATTCGACATAGTCACCCTCTAGTTAACTACCCCTATACTTAATATTAGGATATTGAGCAAAAACAGGCCAATTAGATTTTTTGACGTAAATTTCAAATCTGTAAATAAAATTTTTATATTGTTTATTTTTCACCCCCTTTTTGCAAAATTAACCCCCAAATTTTAACCCCCAACCACCCCTGTTGATGTAATTTGAACAAATTGGATATTAATAAATAGCTCTTTAAAAAAGAGTAATATCGCCAATTTAAACTTTTGCTCTATCTCTTACTGTTTTCGAGATATTTGAAAAATTAAATTTTTACCCCAATTTTTGGAGGGCGATTTCACCCCTTCAAACCGTTCTTCCGCAGATAAAAAAAATACATGTCCCTTAGTTTTTAGTGTTCTACAACATATTTAAGTTTCATCAAAATCGATAGGTCCGGCCTCGGGACCTTTACTTGTTAGACATATAATTTTCGTCATAATTGTCATATTGTTTTAATTTTGATATGTATGTGTTCAGAATTTTATCGCGCATCATTTAATGATGTTTGAAGTTATATTCGATGTATATATAAAAAAATACATGCTATATACATATATCCGTTTAGACCCGGGCACATCAGTTTATTACACTATGGCCGCGATTCGCACTGGCTGTAACTTCCACTACCCATACATTATATTCCCCCCAGAATTACGCGGTTTATGCCTCCTTCTGGGGTCATATGGCATGTTTACTTCATAGAGAGGCATACTATGTATTGACCCCTCTCCCTTCCCACAAAATGTTTTGAATCCTTTGACAGGTTCGAAGACATCAGACGATATAAAACACGGTCCTAACCCCGTCGGGACAGGTTAGTTTGCATGTTATTACATTATTTAAGTAAATGTCCGGGTCAAGGCGGATTTTGGGTGTAGACCCGGACACTTACTAATTATTTTTAATTTTTTTTATTTTTACTTATAATGAAAAAAATGGGTCAGGGATATAACAAATAATATACGCTCTTTCTAATGATAATATACTACGAAATAATAGTCAATAATACTGTTTTCTAAGTCCATTTTTCAGTCTCCCACATTACTTGCTTTTATCTAACATTCAACTTTTTAAAGTTGACCGCTTGTCGATGGGAAATGTAACAACAAGCTAAATAACATTATTTTTAACAAAAATATTACTTAAAAATGTTGACACAACAGAAATCAAACGAATATGTTAGCGAACAATGTGATTAGTATATTGTAGTAGCTAACAATGACCCGTGATATAAGAAAGAATCAAGCTCGGATCCAAGGAGGAGCAAACCGGGGCCCCTGCGCCGGGCGTCAGTTTCAGGGGGCGCCAAAATCATACTAGGTGGGTCTATATCAAATGGTCTAAAAAAAAAAAGTTGGTTGTTCGACCATTTTAGAATAAAATTAATATTCTTCCAGTTGTTTCTATTATATTTGAAGTATTGAGAACAATTCTTAAAAAAAATTATCTTGAACCGTTTAAGCGTGGTAGCCATTTTTGTTTTCCAATTTACGCTGATTTTGTGTTTGCAGCCATTTATTCCAATGCACATATTTCATAAACCGTTCATCCTAAAATGTTGAAATAGAAACCATTTGAAAGGTAATAAATGTCTCTTTATTTTAAGTGATGTCCATATTTAACCTATAGAAGGAAAGTATTAAATTTCGCTTAGTATTTTTTATGAGAATAGCTATACGGGTACAACTAACCATTATGAAACACATTATGAAAAACTATTTCAAGTGTGAAACTTTCCTTTAACTTTTACAAACTTTCGAAAATTGACTTTTTTCTAAATTTTGGAATTTTGCGCCCCTATATCTCTGATGGGGCTGGTGATAAAAATTTCAAATTTGCACAACTTGTAGTGCTTTCGGAGTAGATTTATTAAAATAAAAAATCAATTTGTACCTATCTATATTGATCCTTTACAAAACCCTCAATTTTTATCATTACCGCAATGGAAAAAATTGGAGTTTTATAAAGAACTTATATACTTATGAGTTTTTTTTTTTTGACAATTTATGTCAAACACTGGAGAGGGGGAGCGCAAAAAAAAATTGCAAACCAAAATTACTTTATGTCATTATTGTCTGAATTAGTGGATAGATTGGATAGATGTTGATACGTACTACTTTTCATACGAACATGTATATTCATACTTTAAAACAGCCTGTGTATACTTACATCATCAAAGTTTTTTATTATAAATGCTTTGGCATGATCGTGATTTACCCAACAAACATATGAAGTGGTGTGCATAAGGTTGAGCATTGTAAGACTTTGCTCAAGTAGATATGAATATGTTGTTATAAAGGGGTCAAACTATTAACGGGGCATGGGTACTTTAATACATACCTGAAACGTATCGGGAAGGTAACCATTGAGAAGTGTATGTTCTGTGAAGATATTGACACGCCTGAACATACACTATTCAAGTGCCGCCAATGGGAGGGGAGGAGGGAGTTACTCTGGCATGAGGTTGGAGTATTTGCACCGGAGACGATGGTAGGGAGGATGCTAGGGGCTCCTCAAAATTGGAACAAAATAACTGGCTTCATAGACTATGTGATGAAGACAAAGGGACCTCTGGGAAGAAGGAAATAGTTTACGCAGTTACGCAAATATAGGTTACGCAAAATTTTGGTGCCAATAGTTCTTTCTGTTGTGCTTTTAAGACTGCTTTTAAGATATATTAAGTTTTATTTTTATTTTTAGTGTTGTTTTTTGGTATTGGAGGGTCTCAGTAAAGATTTTATCTCTTGATTTTTATGTTTTGACTAATTATTTTTATCTTTTGACTTATTTTTGAATTTTGGACCCAGCGATCATGCTGAAGTAATGCTTTTGCGGTTCCGGTATGATGGTGAGAGAGAGGGGTGGGTACCCCAGCTATTGCACCTTCCGGCTGGGAATCCCACACTCAGCTTATAAAAAATTTCCCCTCCTCACTTTAAAAAAAAGGGCTCAAACTAGTATGTACACCAAACTGTGCCCGCTGTAACCAGCGAGTGACGTAGATGCAGCACACATACAACCAAAACACATGATGTATGGACACGAATATACGAATGTGTTAGTATGACATGCTGATGTTGATGTATGCAGTTCGCATACATATACTATATACTATGATGGCCACCGTATGTCAAAACCAGCCAACAATTAAAAATAAATTTATTTATTTTAAGAATCCCTTTATTTTGAGAAATATTTTATTATACAGAATTTTTACACTTAACTACGATACACTTCATATTTTTTTTTCTGCTTAAATTTCACGAGTTGATTAGAAAACATTATATTTATTACGACGTGAACACCACGACGGGCCGTAACAGACAAAATCAGTAGTGGTATAAATTGCTACTTACTGCAACTTTCGGATCACACTTTTTTATATGTAGGCTTGATTTTTCTCATCTGTGGTTGTTATATACACACACACATATACATATTTTGGATACACGCGTTACATGTATATTACAACATATTCAAATTTACTTGAGCAAAGTCTCACAATGCTCAACCATATGCATACCACTTATTATTTCTCTATGCATACACACCACTATACTGAGTAAAGTTTTAACACATATTATTTTCAATACATGTTAGTATTCTGTGTGACATAATTATGTACTCTATACAAGTAAATACCAATAAAACAGTTATTTAAGGGGAGGTTTACTTGAGAGTCGTTAAAAAAGATCGATTTCTTTTTTTTTTTTTTGCAGAAATTGGTAACTAATTATGTGTACAATATGTTCCCAAAGTGATTTTGCTGAAAGTAATTTAAGGGAAGGTTTACTTGAGATTTCGAAAATACGTGTAAAATAAAAATTTGAAAATACGTTTCTCTATATATATTTTATAATATCTTGGAACTACATTTTTGGAACTGGTGGACACGATAACTCAAAAACGATTCGATGGATCTTTTTTTTAAATTTTTTATTTTAAAGATAATTCAATTCTTCGGCACGTCTACCTAAGTTCGATACACTTTCAATATTTTTTTTATTTTTAAATTTACTTTAAAGAGCGAAAAATAAGACAAAAATCGAAATCAAAAATTCAAACATCCGCCATTTTTTTTTTCAGCAATTTATTGATATTATAGGTAGAGGTGCCGGTACTCTTCATATATTTTATAAATATTTTTTGTTTTTGGATTTCGGTGGTTTATTACCGGCGCTAGAATGTCCACAAACAAGGCATTGAATTTTCGGATCGTCTCACTGCACTATTTATAAAATGGACACTTTTCTATATTTTTCCTTGAAAAATTTTTTTTTGTGTAGTATAAGGGGAGGTTTACTCGAGAGTCCTTAAAAATTATGTATTTTTCTAGAATTTTTTTCTCAAGAAGGGAAGTAAATATCGATTTTAAATTTTATACACATATTTATTAAGTATTAAACTATAGAAGAAAAATTTTTCAAGGAAAGATATAAAAAATTGTCCATTTTATAGATACTGCAGTGTGACGATCCGAAAATCCAATGCCTTGTTGGCGAACATCCTAGCGCCGGTAATAAAATACCGAAATCCAAAAACAAAAAAGATTTAAAAAATATATGAGAGGACCGGCACTCCTACCTATAATATCAATAAATTGCTTAAAGAAAAAAAAACTGGCGGATGTTTGAACTTTTGATTACGAATTTTATCTTATTTTTCGCTCTTTAAAGTAAACTTAAAAATAAAAAAAATATTGAAAGTGTATCGAGCTTAGGTAGAGGTGCCGAAGAATTGAATTATCTTTAAAATAAAAAATTAAAAACAAGGATCCATCGAATAGTTTTTGAGTTATCGTGTCCGCCAGTTCCAAAAATGTAGTTCCGAGATATTATAAAATACATATAAAGAAACGTATTTTCAAAATTTTATATATATTTAATACTCATTATTGCGTGAACTACGTTTTTTGAATTTTTTTTATAGAAAGCTGGATTCGTTTAATGTGCAAGAATCTTGTTTTCAAATTATTTTCAGTAAACTCACTTTGGGAACAAATTCTGCACATAATTTGCTACCAATTTCCGCAAAAAAAAATCGATTTTTTTTATCAAATCTCAAGTAAACCTCCCCTTAATACTTAATAAATATGTGCACAAAATTTGAAATTGATATTTACTTCCGTTCTTGAGAAAAAAATTCTAAAAAAATACATAATTTTTAAGGACTCTCGAGTAAACCTCCCCTTAAGTACTATATCTTTTTTAAAAGATTTTATAATATAAACAAAATTATTTGTATTGTTATACAGCGTTGCCAGACTGCTTCGGTTCAGTTGCTTGTAATTGGTGTCGATGTTAAATTCTTATTAAAATACTATAATTACTCTGATGGTATCTTCAATTCAAAAGGATCAATAAATAATGTAATTTTTTCATTACATTCAGGACTTATTAATCTTTCTTTCCCTAGTTTTTTTTTTATTGAATTCTGTCCAGTCATTATATTGTTAAATACAAAATAAGGGTACGTAGTCAGAATTTTCAGATCTAATAGATGGAGTAGATGCAAACTTTAACCCTAATTATCTTAACTCAGAAGCGATCAATCGATCAATCTTTCCCAAATTACAAGGACAATCCGATATAGTATTCTTCTTTATACTATTAAAATTTGAAACTATTCTGTCGAAAAGTTGAATGTCGAGGTGTCTACCTTAACACGATGGATAGCATGGAAATAATCTTCATTAGTTTTAAATATTTTTAAAATATTTCAAAAAAGAATTTCCAAATGCGTGCTAAAAACCAATGATTTATATATATATATATATATATATATATATATATATATATATATATATATATATATATATATATATATATATATATATATATATCGCTCCATTATTGCAATAGTCGGTTATCTGGGAAATATCAACTTTTGAGATATTCAAGTTTAAAGTTTTTTAGAATATATTTATTGCCTTTTGAGAGTTATTTGAAATCCAATTTTAATGCAATTTTCACAGAAAACTCTTTAAACACGATATTAAATAATGTTATAAAAATTTAAAGAATTATTTTATTTTGTCGGCAAAAATTTTCAAATTTTCTTAGATAACTGACTGTTGCATAAAAATATTTTGGATAGAATTACTACGATGATAAAAATAACCCAATTTTAAAAATGAAAACCATTATTAACTGAAATAAAACCATTTTATTCAACATAAAAATACAAAAAAAAAAGTTAACCAGCTTATCATAAATTATTCACTATAATTGAAAACTAAACTAAAACTAAATCCTAAAAAGAAAGAACTTGATAACGACAATTTCACAAATTTTACAGGACAGCAAAGATAAAGTTTGAGAGCTGGTATTCTCCTATTATGATTTTTCTTGAAATATATAGTTAAAACGTAGTGAAATTCTACTAACATAATTAATTAAGAAATTGAATAAATAACATTATACTAATCATAAAACGGTGGATTTTGTAATACATCTACTACATTGTTAATATTTTCCTTGTTTAATTTGACATAACGAATTTTTTATTGCTACTAATGTTAACACCTTGTAATAAAAAATCAGTTAAATTTAGACATTTGTTTAAAAAACACAATTGCCTACAGAAACTAAATCATTATACAATTAATGATGAAGACGTTAAAATTTTAAAATTCGGTTATGTTGTTTAGTTTGTAAAATTTTCAAAATTTTTTTTGCTTCAATATTCGGATAAAATGCAATAACCTAGTATTGTAGTAAAAATAAATTGAATTTGACGCTTCAACAGTACGGTTATATCGATATATCTTAGTCTTGCAACAAATAAAATTTAAATTTATTAAAATTGTCATACAAGGGTATCGACTATATTTGCTAAAATATTAAGCTTAGAGCTTAACTGATTGTAGCATCTGAAAGATACGCTTTTCCTCTTTCGAATGGTGTAGATAACTCAAAAACGTAATTTTGCCCAGATAACCGACTATTGCAATAATGGAGCGATATATATATATATATATATATATATATATATATATATATATAGATATTGATATAGATATATATATGTATATATATATATATATATATATATATATATATATATATATATATATATATATATATATATAGATACGTTATAACCGTACTAAATGTACAAAAAAAATAGGCAACTGTAGTGTGGGTAGTGTGTACCTTCGCATTACGCATGTTCTGTAAAAGAGAGATCACAACACATGAACACACGTTCTGTAAAAGAGAGATCACAACACAGGAAACACGTATGTGAGAAAAAGACAGAGTATGTGAATAAGTTTGATTATGTACCATCTAAGGAATGTTTGTTTATTTGGTTACATAATTCATAGGAACAATGTAATTAAAACTGATTAAAAATAAAGAAATTATCAATACTTAAGAATGAAATGATATATTTTTTCTATTTTTTACAGTTCTTGTATAATTCCTACAGTTTTTCATTAAACATGACGGCATTTTACTACGCATTTGTACGATCTTTACTCATTGAAGTTTGCTGTAAGACTGACGACTAATGCAGGCAAAGTGAGGCAATTACCTCACTTTTAAGGGACCAGTTTTTAACAGCTTATAACGTATCTATATATATAATACAATAATACATCATAGCTAAAAACGCATTAAAGGGGACCGCTAGTGAGACATTTTGAAAAAATTGTAAAAGTTTTTTTTGCATGATTCGATAATCTATACCTTTAAAAATAACATACTAAAATTTCAAGTGCATATCTCTAATAGTTTTTGTGTTACAGCCATCTGAAGAGCTGATTCTGATTTTCATTTTTAACTTTGGAGTATTGAGAAATGTATGAAGGTTAATAGTTCGGGAGTTTTTGGACGTGGCTGCCAGTCACATGTTGTAGAGCAGCTAGACTCTGGCACATTTGAACGACTCAACTGGTTTTACTATGACCGTTATAGTGAGTATATCGTAAATAATTGTAATAAAAATTCTCAGTGATTAAAACTAAAAGGTAAGGTAAAGAAAAATTACATTTTTCAAATTTGCTGCAGTTATTATAACTGGAAGACAAATCACCCGATGGATTTGATTCTTATTGCACCTTCTTTTATATATGTTTCTACGTGCCATGAACCTCCAGTATTCCGATCTATTAAGAAATGTAATTTTTGCAAGCCAAAAATCAACAAGTTTTGGCGCAAAATTTGAAACTTTTTTTTTTAAAAAGTTCTCCATTTTGTTAAATTTCAACTTTTTTTTTCGATTGAGGTTCATGGGAAATTGTAGTTTAATAGGCTTTTTTGTTTTTTTTTTTTTTGATTTCAGGCACCGTCAAGTTTGTAATCACTGCAGCAGTGGGGAGACTCTTTTTTTATCCTTGAGAGATCGCGAATAAGTCACTGAATTTTCAATTTTTTGGTCCAAAAATTTTATGATAAATTTATTATATATCAACAAATATATCCTTAAAATATTAAAATAGACGATATGGTAGTTTTTTTTTAAAAATTCCCAAAAATCACTTTTTTTCTGGCGTTTACACTAATGGTACACCCTTAAGGCAAGAATCAGTAAATAGAGTTTATTACAATTTTTGTTATAAAATATTTCTTGCTTACATTGAATATTAAATTTAGCACTTTCTATGGTTCCGTAGTCATAATGAGGGAACGAACTATTACTATATTCATAGATACGTGACATGTGTTTTAAACGCTGATTGAATTCGGCATTTTCTGTCCAAAGTTTAATAAATATAATTGGAAATAAATTAAATATTTAACGAGAACCCTTTGTTTTAACCTAAAAAAATAATTAAATTAAAAATTTTTAATTGTTCATTAATTCATAACGTACTAACCACAGTTATCTTCTCAAATATATTTACTCAAACATGTGATAATTAATTTTGAAGCTTCCCGCTCTGTTTTGAAGCAAAAATTGAAGACATGTCAGGACTCTATTTATTATATAGGGCACGCGTTTAATACTATGGAGCCATCTGTTGGAGATTATCGACACCTTCTATTAGTAGTGTTAAGTTTTTTCAAATTAACTTGCCTTGTCTTCCAAAAGATAGTTTCTAAAATTTTAAAATTTTAAAAATTTTTTGTAAATTTTATGTAGACAGTTTAATTTTATAACAAAATAATTAAAAAAAAAAAAAAACTAACAATACTGCAATATTGGTAATGTTGATTCATTCAAATAATATTTGAAATTTCATTGTTAGAAGTGTCGTGTCAGAATAAACAAAGGAGTTATTTTTTCAACAAAATTGAAT
The DNA here is from genome assembly GCA_035578155.1 of Brachynemurus nebulosus. Taxonomy (NCBI): domain Eukaryota; kingdom Metazoa; phylum Arthropoda; class Insecta; order Neuroptera; family Myrmeleontidae; genus Brachynemurus; species Brachynemurus nebulosus. The sequence continues at coordinate 9,066,342 of JAPWDM010000020.1, read as the reverse complement.
AAAAGTAAATAATTTTTTTGGTAATTTTTATGGCTACAAATTTCAAAAAACGAGGTAAAATATACAAATTAAAAAATTTGATAAATAATTAATTTTTTTCTATATTTTGTATTAGATTTCTTGCTATTTCAGTTAAATTTTATTGAAAACTGTTTGTGAAATGTGATATTACAAATTGTATCAGATTGGATTATCTTTTGATTTTTAAGCATATTTTTCGTGAAGAAATGTTCAAGTTTTATAATTTTCAATTGAAAACTGTTCAGTGAGATTAATGTGTTTTGAAAAGTGATATTTGGCAGTCAAAATTTATATAAAATAATAAGTTTCTGTAATAAAATCTGTAACAGTAATGTAAAATGTTTTTTTATTTCCATATGGGTCGTCCAATTCCAAAACTCGTTAAATACATAATCTCAAATTTTATAGTAAGCTGAAAAAACGTATTTGATAGATTTGAGCGTTACTTGTATTCCATTTTAAAATAAAAAGACAATTTTTTTACTTTACTAACACCACTTTATTTAGAGTTTTAATTGTCTGTGACATGTTACAGACAATTAAAACTCTAAATAACATGTCACAGACAATTAAAACTCTAAATAAAATGGTACTAGTAAAGTAAAAAATGGTCTTTTTATTCTGGAAAAACGTATTATTTCTCTCCCAGTAGTAATATTAAGTTGAAAAAATTGTTATTTATGCGTTACATTATTTACTTTTATTGTATGTTATGAAATCACACAAGAATAGTTATTTAGAAAAAAAAATAAAAATTGTTGGACTTAACGTGTTTTGGATCTGTAATTAGGACATAACGAATTTTGCAAATGTTTTCTCATCAAAATGAAAGAGTCAGACAATAAAAATATACACTGAAAGTATTTGATTTAAGTAGTTTATACTTGATTACTCTTCCACACTAGTGATGTCAAGCCACGGTACAGTTAGTCGATTAATCGACTAAAATCGTTTTTCAGACAAAATTAGTCATTACTCCAAAATATCGAACATACAATAGTCGACTAACCGACTAAATTTCTAGTCGAATTTATGAATATGGTAACCTATGTGACTCTTTCAAAAACTGTTCTCTTTTGAATTTTATTATTGACTTTTAATATATTTCTTAAGAAAAATAAAAATTCGGCATGTCACAACAATTTGTGTTAATCGCATAAAAGTGAAAAATCATTCAATTAAATAATTTTTTAGTTTTCATTTTTTGAAGTTCAATAAATAGTACAGAATTTGTCGTTTTTAATCAAAAAATAACCATTTACTCGAAGGTAAAATAATCGACTAAAAATGACTTAATGTTTAGGGAAAATTATAAAAGATTTACCTTTATACTGTGGCTTTTTTGTAAATATACGTATGTATATATTTTTGAAGATACACTATACACTTCAATCTATAGGTTTAATAAAGTGTCTACAATCTCCCACATTAAGCATCCTATTTTATGTCTCATGCAAATTTTGACCTATATCTACGTTGTTTTTTGGTGATATTTTAAATTTGTCTGTTCTCGCTGCTACCAGTTTGATAGAGTTACATATACTTTTGTCAACGTTAATGTGCGACTGTACACGTAACGCCCATTTAGTACAACAACTGTTGAATTTTTCTATCATACATATGTATGGAAATGTATATAACAATATGCATAATAAACATATTTGTGCTACTACGGTCGAAACTGTAAATCGATTTAAAGTTTTATTAACAACTTGGTTCCGGCTTTTGATAATGTTTTGGGAACTAGTTGATTCTATGGTACACATAAACAATTTGCTTTTGTGTGTGTCTAACTTTTATATTTGTTTGCTATTTATTTGATAATACTGTAAAGTGATGAACATACACTTAAGACGTTACATCACTTTGGAAAAATGCTTTTTTTCCTTTTTTTACTTATTGGTTTAAGTGATGTACTAACATCTTTTTTTACTTAGTGGTTTAAATGATGTAAAACTAACTAGAATAATATAGAAAAGAAATTATAAATGCGGAAAAATTTTAAAAATCGTTTTGTATCCGACTTATGAAATGACTTCGTGCGGTTGAAAACATCTAAAAACGTCGCGTCGCTCTGCTTAACATTTTGGAATCTCTCAACTTGGTCAGTAATTTTTTCTCATTACTTTATTCCATTATCTTATTTCGTTACTTTCGTATATTTCTATAAATATCTCAAAAATAATGGGTATAAACATACAAAACGATAAACACGTTTTTGCACATTTTTCGAAACAATGTTTTCCAAAATTGTGAGCAAAATAATTTTAGCAATTTTCTTTCGATTGCCTTGAATTTTTACCTGCAACTTTTTAGATAGATTATCTGGGGCGGTACATAAGATTTTTTAAATTGGATAACAAATATATTATTATAAACAGATTAAAGTTGATTGTTTCGTCAAATTCCAATTTTGTTTTCTCAAACTGATGCCATTTAACGAAAAATCAATATTTATTAATAATCTTGAGTACCGCTTTAGAAAAACGAATCTAAATGACTTAAAGATAAGGTTTGGAGAGAAAATCACAAATAATTACCTACTAATTAAAACTGATTATTTTTTTACGACGATGACGTTTCAAAACTTAAAGTCTCATCATCAGGCTTTACTGTATACATATAAAGAAAAAGAAAAAAATTATGGTTTTTAACAAAAATGAAAAATTAAAAAATGAAAAATGAACATTGTGTATGCAAAGTTTAGTACGTACATGCATTGTAGTTGTCATTATTGCACAAAAAATTATTATACAGAAATTAAAAATTAATAAAAAGAACTAAAAATTAAAATGATAATATCATAAGTTGAAAAACCAGTTAGTTTGTTAGAACTAAAATTTAAAAGTTTATAAGTGCGTATGGATTGTACCTCACTCTTAGGGGGTGAGGGTGTAGGGTCGTGTTTAGTGTCATTAAATAGACTTTTTTAAAATATCGAACACGTATTTTTTTATTTACGATCAGATGTGTATTTCTCGAGATATTTCACCATTTCCACACTTTTCTTCCGAAATCAGCATAAAATTTATTTTTACAGTTACAGCGCCATCTGCTGAAAATCAAAAGAAATATTTCATACAAAAGTTACGTATTTTGTCTCGTAGAATCCAAATTTGCAAAAATAGGGTCTTCCATGTAAGATTTCAAAGTTTCCCCTTGCCTCGCCCACAGGGGGCAGGGGCAAGGACTGGTTTTAGGGCAAAATGATGCCGTCTTCAGAAATATTAATTTTATTATCAGACCAATTTTTCGTGCAATATTTTTTTTTCGAGATATACAAAGTTACAGGTTAAGTGAATCACTCGGTATGTAAAATAAATTCTTACTTTATCTAGAATATAGACGTCAGATTTATAAATTCGATTTTTATGGATAATTACGAATTTTAACAGTCAAACATAAAGCTTTCTATGCAAGTTGCACATAATTAGACTTTACAAACTCGCCTTTTTTTTACTGTACTCACCACACGCGCACTCTATCATCAACACGGTTCGTTCATAAATCCTAAAATTTTTCAGTATGTACTTATGTACTTATGCATAAATAGCTATTAAATGTTGATACTTTCAGAAAGAATACTATCTGTCGTCATAAATAAAAAATTTCCTAGTTGTTCGGTCAGGATCCTGTACGGGGGAGGAAACAATCGTCTACAAGTAAAATTTCTATTGATTCTATCTTTCTGTACTTTTAGACTATTCAAAAAGGTTAACAAGCAGAGAAAAATATTTTAATGACAACTCACATCGCCCCTCAGTAATACACGACTATTTTAACAAATAAATTTATGTTTTTAAAAACGAGTCAAATAATATTTCACTTCTTTAAAAGCTTTGCTGAATATTACTTTATTCAAGCAAAAGAAAATTCTTTAATTTATTTTTCCCAACATTTATTTTATCCTTTCACGGACCCTGTTGGGACAAACATTTACATCCAGTGCAAATAAATATTGATTAGTATGTTTCAGAAAATGAAAAATTTTTTATTGCTGAAATTATAATGAAACAACAGTGAAATTTTATTTATTGTTGCCAGTTCGTGTTTCTGTGTGTTCTTTTTTGTTTACATATTTTTTAATTGTTAATTTTATTACACTGTTGCTGGCATAACGAGCAGAAATAAATTTAGAGAATAATATATGTTTTTTTTTTTTTTTTTTTAGGTATTACATTAATGTGATTTTTTCCTAGTGAGCGAATCTCATATGCAATTTCATAGAATACTTACAACTAGTAAGGAGGCGTAAATTTGGATTCCATCACTACTAATGAACTAAAAAAATAATTATTTTCGATAAAATTGAATTGTATATTTTCCTGTTTCCGGCTTCATCTAACGTTGTTGAGTTGATTTACCGCTTCTAGCTTATTGCCATAATCTGTCATAACATTAAGTTTCAAAGCTATATAACCTTAATTCGGATGCTGAATATAACTTGCGGTTTCCTTATGTTTTATTTCACTATTTCAGCAGGTTTCAAAATAAGATAAGAATGGAATATATTTATTGTCTCCATCTTTTTTCTTTTCTCCTTCGCATAAAAAATATTATCAAATTATTTACTGTCTGAAATTGTAAACTTTAAGGGGAGAGATACCTTTAGGATGAGCAAAAAAATTAAATTGTTTTTTTTTACATAGAATACTAGTAAAACATCTCATAAATAGGTATACTCCCAATTTTTCAGAATGATACAATTCGAAGTTCATATGTTTTAGCCTCTGAACATAAAACGTGCTGGAGAGTGTGTAATTGCATTTTTGGTGTCATAGTAAATACGTGCATATTATATATAAATATATATATATATATATATATATATATATATATATATATATATATATATATATATATATATATATATATTATATATATATACATATATATATATATATGTATATGTATATATATATATATATATATATATATATATATATATATATATATATATATACATATATATGTATACATACATACATATACATATATATATATATATATATATATATATATATATATATATATATATATATATATATATATATATATATGTATATATATTTATGTATATATATATATATATAGCATATGTATATATACATTAATATATATATATATATATATATATATATATATATATATATATAAATATAAACTCGGCAGAAGTTTATGTTTAAAAAATTTGAAATAAAATAATTTACTTTATCACCGCGCGGTGATCGAGTCAATTATCCGGCAAAGTAGTTGACTTCGGTAAAGTGTGTGTTGAACGACTGTTGTTTGGCCCATTTGTATCGTGACTTATATACGGTTGAATTTCTTGGTACTTTCTGGAATGACATTGGTCGTGTGTCCTGCGGATATACTTAGTGAATATAGGTCAGAAGTTGGACTTTCCTTTCACTTGAAATTATACTTGTTGTTTGTCACGTATGCTAATGTTGAATTTAGTGTAATGTGAGGATATTGTTAAATGGCTATATTGTAGTTCATAACTCTTCCCTCCCTAAGATGGAAGTTCAATTTTGAAGGGGAATTGAACGACTGACGACCTGTCGATTGGTGGTGCCGTAGGTGCCATCATGTATTGGACTGATTCTTGTGTTGTTTTTGCTCTCTTGCATCTTCTGCATGTAACGTAACTCGTACCGATTACTATTAAGATTCCAATGGTGATGACTGTGACGGTCATGTGGGTGTAATGTTGATATTTGATAAATTGAATGGTATCCGTATTTTCTAGATGTTTCAGCTGTAACAGATCTAAGTTTATATCTTTAGAAATGTCAGTAATATTAACAGTGTTATATAATATTTGTTCCAAAACTATGTTGTTGATGGTATTGTCTAGAGTCCCATAAGTTATTTGGTTGATCGTTACATGACATTGGTCTACGATGATATGTAGTTTTCCAATGAAGTTGGTAATGTTCTTTCCGCAGTTGTTCGTGATGTCGATTGAATGATTAGTTATGACGATTATGTGGTTGTCTTCTATTTCTTCTATGAATTCTTCTCCTATTGTGCGATGTAGCGTACATTGTGCTGGTTTATTTTCCAATATCTTTATTTCGCATCGGTTAGCTTCCTTTGGTGTTAATATTACAGGTGGGCAGATAAAATCCTGTTCTATCTTATTGCAAGTCTTTTCTAGAAATTGGCAATGGGTTTTGTTATGCAGGATTATATTGGTTTTTGGTTTTATAATTTGATGGTTTTCAGGGATGGGTCTTATTTTGATAGTGTTAACCCTAGAATCATACGTTGGTCTACGAGTCAAGTTAATCATACATCGGCGTCGTTTCGACGAATGGACTTTTTACGGGGAGTTTTAGAGTTTATCTGCAAAAAACATTTTTTTTACATAACAATACTATAAAAGCGAACAAAATATTTAAAAAAATTGGATTTGGAAAAATTTCTTAATATAAATATTTATTAATTTTTTTAATCTTTTTATCAAAGCATATTTTCACAATAAAAATTAAAAAATAGATAAATACATCAGTTGTATCATAAAACAAGTCTTTCAAATAATTAATTTATGAACTATTATGAGTCAGTGGACATGTGTGATTTTACAGAATGTGAAATTTCTCAGTCATAAATATTCCTATAGATATGTAGTTATTTCCCCATTAGGCACATTTGTAAATTTTTTAAAATTTGTTAGTAATTTTTCGAATAAGATCTCAAAAAATAATAAAAATTAAAATATTTTCCACAAAATAAATTGTTAGCCTTTTATTAAGTCACTTGAAACGCATTCTTTAGTGTTCGATTCAATATATTAAAACTTCAGTATTATGTCGTCTCTGTAAGTCAAACAGCTGTAATCATCTTTCACATTATCATAATCATTGAATAAATTAATTATAACATCTATATCTTTAATAAATTTTAGAAAAATTAGGAAAACTTTTATATGTGGAGTACAAAATCTTTAAAAAAAAATATAGGTTAATCATACATCGTCGTCCTTTTGACGCACACTATTTCAGTATAAAAGAAAACGACAATAGCTATAAACAAAATTTATACGTCTTATGTGTTATAATAACAAATAAATTAGATAACAGAAGTTTCACAGCAAGCAGGTACCGACAAGTTGTAGTATTGGAGCAGGTAGAAAAGTTCGTTCGTCGTTTTGACGAGTATGTATGGTTCTAGGGTTAAAAATATTATTCCTGAACTGTGGAATCATTACAGCGAATATGATATTGGTTCCGTTGTAGTAGGCGTTTAGGTTGAGTAGTTCATACAAGTGTTCATCACTAATAATGTTGATACTACTTTTCAAATTTTCATAAACTAACTTTAATTCATTCTTTGTAAGGATATGCCTAGATATCACATTTAACTTAGCTAGTTCTATCGATAATATAATGTCGTTAACGTGCTGGTTAAGTATTGAAGTTGTGATTGTAAGGAAAAATAGTATTGTGACTGAAACAGTTGTTGTTCTATTTGGGGATATGTTTTCATAGCATTGGCTAAAATTTTAAGTTTAGCTTGTTCAGTATTTATACAATTCGTGATGTTATTAAATCGCTCGATCATCTGTGTGTTTAATCTGTGTTGTTGGTCTATTCTGTCCTTTAGTAACTATTATCTTTGAGGGTTTCTATTTGTTTGTTGATTTCTATCGCGTCGTTGTTGTCCATATTGCCAGATATTGCTTTTATTACAGTCCCTAATGCGTTTATCAAACCTCTTTTACTTCTAATTGTCCTCGGTTCTAAGTTTTCTAAGTTTCGCTCTATTTTGTTGTATAAATCCTTTAGATTTTTCGTATTGTAAAATAATGTTGCGTTAAGACTAGTATTATAAATGTTATCTCTTAAGTACCCTAATGTGTCTCTAATGTTAGTTATGTTAATTATATGTATTAGATTATTATAATGGGAAACTACTCTAGTTGTACCTAAATTAAGTGCGATAAGTCCTTTTGTGTGCGATATGTCGTGGTATTCTATTCTTTGCGCGTTCGTCATTGTTAAGAACCTGTAACAACATTACTTTCTTTTAGGTTTTATTTTGGCTTTGTGATATTTGTAATTCTTTGTTTTAAAGGTTAATTTATTGTCGTCAGTTACTTTTTTTGCATTGTACGGAGGTAATAATTTCGTGTTACGTTGTATATTTTTAACATAAACTGTGTCTCCTATGTTTAGTTGTGGTGGATCGTTTCGTTTATTGTTGTTTTTGGCTAACGTTTGTTTTTGTTTTTCACTTTGTGCGTTTACAATTTCTTTAATTATTTTAATTTCATCCTGCTGCATCTTTGTGTATTCTGTTATGGCATCTCTATTTGGGTGTAAAATTGTAGTGTCCCGTATTCCCTTAATTGTTTCAAAAGGTGTTAGTTCCGTACTGGAGTGGATAGAATTATTGTAGGTAATCATAGTTAAATCTAACAGTTCATTGAGAGGTAGCTTTTTCTTTTCTTTTAGAATACGTAATATTTCTAGTATGGTGTTATGTAATCTTTCAAGGGGGGAGTTACCTGTAGAGTTACGGGCTGCTGTTATATGGTGTTCGATTCCATATAATTAAAGAAATTCCCTAACGTCAATGTTGGAAAATTCTAAACCGTTGTCGTGAATTATTTTTTTGGGTATTCCATTCCTAGCCATGTAATTTCTAAGGGTTTTTAATACCTCGTTTGAGTTCCTAAACGGGATAACTGCACATTCCGCATACCTACTAAATTTGTCTAAGATAATTAAAACGTTTGTTTTTTCTATATACACTATGTCTAAATGTATTATTTCGAAAGGTCGTGTAGCTTGTTCGGTCTGTTCTTGTTTTAGTCTTAAGGGGTGGCGTTCATATTTAAATTTTAAACATGTGTCGCACGTATTTATATAGGTTGTGATTTTAGATTTCATATTGTCGAAGTAGTAGTTCCTTTTCAAGTGTTTTAACGTTTCTTCTATTCCTCGATGTACTGATAGTTCGTGGTATTCCTTGATTAGCTTTCCCTGTTCGTCGGTGTCCTGTATGTCGGTTAATATCTTCATACATCTAATAATTTTATATTTCGAAAAATACTCATCATATACCTTACTGATTACTTTCATGGTGTCGTCGTCGGTTAAAATGGCGTTGAGTTTGTTTGGTGAGAAGTATTCCTTAATTATATTGATGCACTGTTGTTCTGTAGGTGTTTCTACTACTTCTATGGTGATCCTCTTACGAGTTTTAAAGTAATATTCCGTAGATGTTTTCTCTCTTAGTCCTGTACTTATAACAATTTGATTGGAGAATTCGTTTAACGATTGTTCAGAGATCCTGATTCCTTCATTTAAGTTAGCCACATTAGAATGGGCTGTCTCTACTTCTTGTGATGTGGTTAATGTATTTAGCTCTGTCGTTATTCTGCTGAGTGCATCCGCGTTTGCGTTCACCTTCCCAGGCTTGTAATCTATATCGAAGTTGTAATCCAGTAGTTTTATTTTCCATCGGACTAATTTTGAATTAGGCTCCTTCAGTGAAAAAACCCATTTTAATGGTTTATGATCCGTTAGTATGTTGAATTTCTGTCCAAACAAATATGGTCTGAACTGTTTGCATGCCCATACGATCGCCAATAACTCCTTTTCAATGGTACTATAGTTTTGTTCGGCCTTATTCAGTGTCCTTGAAGCATAGCATATGGGTTTATTCTGTCCCACGGGTCCTTGTGACAATATTGCTCCAATAGCATAGTTGGATGCGTCTGTTGTGAGTATGAACGGTTTTTCAAAGTCGGGATATTGTAGGATCGGATCACCTGTTAGTAAAGTTTTACAATACTCAAAACATTTGATGTATTCAGGGTCCTTAATATTAATCTTCACGTCTTTTCGTAGACACTTCGTCATTGGTCTTGTGATTTTAGCAAAATCTTTGATGAATTTTCTGTAGTATCCAAGTAATCCTAAGAATGATTTGATTTCGGTGGCTGTTTTTGGTACTGGAAATTGTTTAATAGCTTCTATCTTCTTTGGGTTCGGTTTTATGCCTGCTGTTGTTACGACGTGCCCTAAAAATTCTATTTCTTTATGCAAGAATTCACATTTATCTAGTTGGGTTTTAAAATTATGTTGTCTTAGCTTTTCAAATACCTTTCGTAGCATCTCTACATGTTCAGTTAATGAAGCGGAAAATATGATAATATCATCCATGTATACCAATACGTTTTTTCCTATGTATTCTCTCAACATATTGTCCATGACACGTTGGAATGTTGCCGGGGCGTTCTTGAGTCCGAACGTCATACGCGTGAATTCGTAATGCCCATTGTCAGCTGTAAATGCTGTTTTAGGTATATCCTTTGATCCATTTCTATTTGATGATACCCTGATGCGAGGTCCAATGTTGTAAAGTAATAACATTTTCCTAATTTGTCCAGTATATCGCTAATGTTCGGTAATGGATATTTATCGTCGATGGTCTTCTCATTGAGTTTACGATAGTCAATCACTAATCTCCATTTTTTCTTGCCCGAAGCGTCTGCCTTCTTCGCTACTATCCATATTGGTGATGACCATGGGGAGTTCGTCGGTCGAATAATATTCTTTTCCAGCACTTCATTAATCTTTTCCCTGCCGAATAAAAATATGTTGTAAAAGAGAGAATGTGTAAACATAAAAAGAAACAGAAAATTGTTTATATGTATGTATATCATATAAAATGCATACTTATTTAATTTTAAGATTTTTATTTTCTTATTTCATAAAATGATAAATTGATACGCAAATACGCATAGCATTATTCGTATTATTTTATAGTAAAGGCAGTATTAAACTAACACTTCGAACATTTAATAATTTTTTTAATATTATTTCCAATGTAAGTTTTTGTATTTTATGATATTCATTAAGTAAAATTTATTCTACAAATACTTAAGTAAAACAAATAAGAAACCATTATCTATTATTCTTATAATTCCACATTTCCACATTGTGTGCGTTCATAATATTTTGCGTATCTATTCATAATTTTACAAATTATAATATATGGGCGATTCTCGCGTGACGCACGGGACATTTTTGCAACAAAAACATTTTTTTTTAAAAATGAAATCAATAACAAACAAAACAAAAAGTTTATAACATGGGGCAACTGGATCAAAATTTTTTGAGCATATTTTAATTTATATCTGAAATGCAGTACTCCAAATATAAGACATAAGCTTCGTTTTGTACGATGTCCCGTGCGTCACGTGAGTTTATGCCTTATATCTTGAGTACTGGACTGCAGATAAAAATTAGAAAATGCTCAAAAAATTTTAATTCATTTTCTGCGTATTATAAACATTCTGTTTTGTTTATTATTAATTGCATTTTTTATGAAAAAATGTTTTTGTTGCAAAAATGTCCCGTGCGTCACGCGAGAATCGCCCATATAACACTGACTTTATAAGGCGCATACATATTATGTATGTATAATATAACTACATATATTATGTTTGCATTAACTCCTGTATACTCGTGTGGCGTGTGATAGGTATGTAGATATATTTTTATAGCTCTGCTGATCGAATCGTGGGAAAAACAATAATATAAACAATGTCCTAGTACACTATAAATCCAATTAATGTTAACACATTTAATAAATCATAAACAACTTTTATATGAGTTTCTAAATATTTAAAAATATTAAATTATTAACAATATATATTTTTTCTTATTATTATTACTTCATTTTAAATGAAGGTGGACAATTACAAAGGTATCAATTTCATTAATTTAACATTTACCTGGAACAAACTTTTATTAGGAAAGTAATCCTAGCGTGGATTTTCAGTGTACTTCTAATAAAATTTTATAAAACTAAATGAGAAACAATATTTTTCAATCTAAACAGTTTCGATGTTGTTTAAATAAAAATGTCAAAATTCTTAAATTTATGAGGATACGTTTTTTCGGCAATTTTGACAGGATAATTTATGACTTGCACTATCCATTCCGGACGACTTTAAAAAGATAGTGTTGCCTTTTATTGTCACATATATTTCTCTCTTTGTTTCCTTTGGCATGTTAACATGCCAATGGCACTGAATCGGTTAATCTGCTTGGCTATCTCTTCTTTGGGAATGTGAGGATATCTGTAACTCCTGGTGTAAATTGGTAGATCATCCTTTGTGTTGATTGAGTGTTTCACGTCTGAAGTAAAGGTCATTGGTTGGTCCGATGTGTAGAATATGTCTCGGTAGTTGACACATACGTTGATCAGTGCATCCTGCTCTTCTTTGTTCAAGTGTTTCATGCGTATATTTTCCGTTACGAATTTGTAGTTTTCTGAGTAGTCTGCATCCATTGGTGTATTTGTATTCACATTGTTTAATTCCACGTAGTTATTTAACGATTCACTATTTATGGGTTGTGCAAGTGTGACGTGTTGTTTTTCGTTAGAATTATTAGTAATGAATACGTTTGTTTTGTAATCATGTGCAATGTATATTCCACTAACAGTTTGTACTTGGGGATTTAGTTTAATAGTAGGAATCAATATATCTCCGTTTTTTACTAAAGTGGGTACTTCAATCATGCGCTGTTCCTGTGACTCTAATGTGAAAACTATCGGTGTAATGCATGGTTTGTAATATAGTCGGTTAATAACTAGCCCGAATTGTATTGTATGATTATTGTAATTTATTTTTGTTTTCAGTTGTCTCAATGTTTGGTTCCCTATGATGCCATCAAAATAATAATGAAATTTGAATACTAGAAATTCTAATGGCTCTGTGTTATCTAATTCGTTTAAGTATGAGATGTGTATTTTATTATTAATTTTGTGTTTTGAGTGCCGTTTTTACTTCTACGTCTGTCGGGATTAAAGTTAGATTTTCAACATGCTTTGGGTCTATAAAATTATTGTCAGCTCCTGTATCTATTAAGAATTTTAGTCTCTGTGGTCCGTTTTTTATTATTATGTATGGTAACGTCCCGTTCTTGGTCTGTTGTAAATTTAATTCTACGTATCCGGCAGATTAGAGGCTGTAGGTAGAAAATCCTCATCCTCTATGTAGTTTACATTGTTTAAATCAGTTTGGTCAAGTTCCGCTGGTTTAGGTTCTTCATTAAATTGGTACTCTAATGGATTTGTTGACTCTATTTCTGTTTCTTTTGGTTCGTAATAAAATTCTTGATTATTTTCAGTATTGAACAATTCTTTTGAAATTACCCTCGGTGGTCCCGTTGGTCTAAATAGATGGTTATTATTACTGATTCGTCTAGTATTACCTGACGTTGTATCCATAGGTTCGGGGGTAAACCAATTAGATTGTGTTTGTTGTTGCGGACGGACTGGACTTTGCTGTATTGGATGGTAGTTATGTTGAGGTCGATTTTGATTAAAATTATTGCAAGGTCTCTGGTTTTGGGGTAAATATTGTAAACGAGGATGGTTTCCAAATATGTTTTGAACAGGTTGCATATTCGTATTAAAATGTTGTCGTGGTGTATATGGAATGTGTGGTTGTGTTGGTGTGTGTACATGACGAATTATTTGTTTTGGTGGTGTATTATTTGCTTTTGGTTGCGACCTAACGTTTCCGTATTGCTTCTGTTTGTAATAAACGTTTAACTCTCTCTGCACACATTGCCATGCTTCTCCAAGTGTCTTAGGCTGGAAAGCACGAACAATGTTTCCTATATTCCTATTAAGTCCTGTTAGAAAACAATCTAGTGCTGCTTGATTGTAATGTTCAATTTTAATTTTCTTAACAGTTTCGTCGGTATTCATTAAAGATATGTTATTTATAAGTTGAGCTAAAACTTCGTTAATTCTACCAAAGAATAATTCAACTGATTGATTTCCTTGTGTTAGCGAGTATAAATCACGAGTTAAACTATATTCATCTCTCTTATCTGCATAATGCCCTATTAAAATTTCTTTGATGCTATCCCAATTTCTCACTCTACTATACTGATTTAGTACGTCATTTGCTGGACCTATTATTTTTTTTCTAATTTCGTTACTATAAAGGTTTTTTAAATTATCGTCAACTAAACTAAATAATAGACCAACAGCCATATCAACGCTATCGATAAAATTAAACAAATTACTTCTATTGCCGTCATAAGGAAAGTTTTTTAATAAAGTTTCTACTGCGTTAGCTGATTGATCGATAGATACTAGTCTAGGTTGTGTCATATTTTCTGGATTTTCACTTAAATTGTTTAATTCAATATTATTAATAATTTCAATATTATTAGCGAAGTTACAACTACTTGATGTACATGAATCTGAATTAAACGATAAACCGTCGTTTTTCTTCAGGAATTTAATACCTTTAGCAGTGGGGTAAGGTTCAGGCATCGGAAATCATGCAATAATATAGGAAAGTAAAGACTTACAACAATAGAACTGATGATTTCCACATATCCAGTTGAACCAGCGTACGTGCAGTTCTAGACGTTGACTGAGCGAAGTCGACCTTCTTCACGATAAACCGTCGTGAATTGATGTATCGCCACTACTTCTCGATAAGCTGTCGAGAATGTCGTTGTCCGGGAATATGTTGCTCCAAACCACTGTTGGTGTTCCAGTCGAGTTGTATATTTTATTTATTTGGTTTGTAGGTTCGGCTCCAAAGTCTTAAAACACACTCGTAGTTTAACTGTCGCGTTAACTTTACGATGAGCGCTTAGATAGTGGAGGTTTACGAAATTTTCCTGCACTGATCCTACCGGCTGCGCCAAATATAAACTCGGCAGAAGTTTATGTTTAAAAAAAAGAATTTTATTTCACAAAATACAATTTTTTACAAGAATACAATTTTTTTACAATATAATTTGAAATAAAATAATTTACTTTATCACCGCGCGGTGATCGAGTCAATTATCCGGCAAAGTAGTTGACTTCGGTAAAGTGTGTGTTGAACGACTGTTGTTTGGCGCATTTGTATCGTGACTTATATACAGTTGAATTTCCTGTTACTTTCTGGAATGACATTGGTCGTGTGTCCTGCGGATATACTTAATGAATATAGGTCACAAGTGGGACTTTCCTTTCACTTGAAATTATACTTGTTGTTTGTCACGTATGCTAATGTTGAATTTAGTGTAATGTGAAGATACTGTTAAATGGCTATATTGTAGTTCATAACTTATATATACATATGTCTATATATATATATATATATATATATATATATATATAAATATATATATATATACATATATATATATATATATATATATAAATATATATATATATATATATATATATATATATATATATATATATATATATATATATATATATATGTATGTATACAGAGTGTAAAAGAAATAACTCTCATCCTTTTGAGGGGTGACGCGACTGTTAATTCCGAAAAAATTCCTGTGGTTTTAGTGTCTACAGGGTGCTATGAGTCACCCCACAAAAGGACGAGAATTATTTGTTTTACCCCCTATATATATATATATATATATATATATATATATATATATATATATATATATATATATATATATATATATATATATATATATATATAAATCTCATATTACAGTGTACAACTAGGATAAACTACTGAACCGATTTTGATCAAATTTGGTAACTATGTATCTGTAATATGGTCCAACTTAAAATATAGAATAGTTTTGTTTTGATCGCAAAATTTTTAGTTTAACCATATAAATTTACGAAAAACCGTAGAATATCAGTTTTTTAATACTGTATACAGATATCTGTGGATAAATTTATAAAAAAATCATGCAAATGATTGCTAAGCATTTAGAGAAAAATAATTTTGGAGTTTTTGTAAGTTTTTCCATAGATACCACCAATAAGTTTTTCTATAGATACGACCAATAATATTTTTACCTACGACTACTATGAAATTACTTATCTACTGTGTAAAATACTATTTGTATCCTATATAGAAATAAACAACTGCATTGTTAAGTTATCATCAATTGACACTTCTGCTGTTTTCAGCAAATTCCATACATATGAAAATTAGATATGCTATAAAAATATGAATATGACTTGAAAATATGAAAATATGAATAATAATGAAAATATGAATAAGAATAGTCGTCGAGCGAGCGAAGCGAAGCACATAAGGAACTGATTTTGTACAAAATTTCAGAATATCAAAGATCAAATATATATACAATTAATCCTTTTTTGTGCGGTGGATAGGGACCGCATAAAAAGTTTCATCGAAAAAACATAACTCAAAACTTAGATATTTTCTTACAAGTGTCTTCTATAAACAAGATAAAGTATTAATTTACACGTAGAAACATTTTATTTCAACTTTATAATATTATGAATATTTTGACATATACATCCGTAAAAAAATTAAATGATACAATATGTTTTTATGCAATGTATTGATTAAATGCTTAAAAGGCGTTAAAAAGTATTTTTATCAAAGAAAGTTATTATAGTAAATGCTTAAGTATCTTACTATCTCTTGATTTTGATTTATATTATGCATTTTAATGGCCATTCGTTTAAAAACCACATAAAAAAATCGCACAAAAAGGACCGCATAAAAAAAAGATTCAGCTGTATATACAATATATAATATAAAAACGCCGTGAGCAGCAGCGTATCTTGAATTTTGGCGAGTCTATCAAGGTCAAAATCTTTTCAAATAAACCTAGAGGATTGAAATTTTTGGTATAAGTTATGTTAGTACCCAGACTGTCCTTTTACCATGTTTGAACTTTTAACCATTATCATCACGATTTTACGCCAAAATTTGATGGTTTTTTGTGCATTTTGTCTCCTTTGTCATCCAGCATTCTCTGAGTAAACCTAGAGGGTCGAAAGGACCCCTCCCCCTGGATAAGATAGGTGAATCTGCCTAAGACCGAACCTGGGGCCGGAGTGCCATGATAGCGTTCGTCCTTCCACATGTATGCCATAGCTGCAATATTAGCTCAAGGTAGCTTTGCGTTTTTGAGCTGTATCAAAATGTTCAATTTTGGACTTTTCGCGATTTTCCACCTTCCTTCCCTCTAAGTGCATAAGTATTATATATAGACATGTTGGGTACCAAGAGCTCCATAAAGGCTATTGGCAGATAAGCATGGGTAGAAATGCCCCCGCATGAATTGTGTTGGTTTTTTTTCTCCTAACTGCTTTCGATATAAGATTAAAATTTACTGAGTTTCAACCCTTAAAAGCTCACCCTTTGGGGGTAAAAAATTATTGTTTGAAAATCAAAAAAAAATTTATAACTATTTAGTGGCTTGACGGATTTGGCTTGAATTTTTATATGTTTTAGATACCTCTATAGTGTATCTCAGAAAAAATTATCAGCTTTAAAAAAAATTATAACCCCCCCCCCCCAAAAAAAAAAAAAAATTGTTTAATTTTTCAATATTTTTTTTCATCAACTTGTAGCTATGGTACAATCACCAAAATTTTTTTGCAGGCTTCCTACTATGACCGATACAACATATAATTTTTTCAGATTTTTTGTCCGGGTGCGTCATTGTTAAAAAAAATAAAATGTCCAAAAAGATTTCTTTTCGAGGTTATGTTCGTTGTAAAATCATCAAAATATTTCTACAGGCTCCTCACTATGATTGATAGAACATATAATTTTTTCAGAATTTTTTTCCGAGTGCATCATAGTTAAAAAAAATTAAATGTCCGGGAATATTTTTTTAGAGATAAGTATAGGCTTCCGGGTACTCAATCGATTGGAAATTGTTTGCTAATTTTGAATATGTTCATAAAAACTTTTGTGATTCTCTAGTTTTCGAAAAAAAAAAAATAGTCGACTCAAATCTTCAAATTCCTCAATCAGCCAAACACTTACCATGAGTTTTTAAAACTACCAAAATGATGATTATTGCAAATGAGACTGAAAAATATTTTTTTAGTGATTACGTTCGCGGTATATTTACAAAAATATTTTTACATGTCTTTGATTCTATTTGATGCAACATGTTATAACATATTATAGCAAGTTACATTTGATAGAACATATGATACAATATTATAGTTATAGCTACATATAACAGTAAGTTCCTACTCGACAACCAAGATTAAGATACTACATAGAAGTTTACCCAAGTTTAGTAAAAAAAAGTATCTGTCGATATATTAAATATTCTAGTCGATATATTAAGTAGATAATTGTTATTTTGATGGTTTCAAAGATTGTTGATAAGTGTTCGGCTGATCGAGAAATTTTAAGATTTGAGTCGACCATTTTCATTTTTTTCGAAAACTACGGAATCACAAACGTTCTTATGAACATATTCAAAATTTGCAAACGATTTCCAATCGATTGAGTACCCGGAAGCCTATGCTTATCTCTAAAAAATATTCTCGGACATTCAATTTTTTTAACTATGATGCACCCAAAAAAAAAATCTGGAAAAATATATATTCTCTCAATCATAGTGAAGAGCCTGTAGAAATATTTTGGTGATTGTACAACGAACATAACCTGGAAAAAAAAATCTTTTTGGATATTTTATTTTTTTTTAACAATGACGCACCCGGAGAAAAAATCTGAGAAAATTATATGTTGTATCGGTCATAGTAGGAAGCCTGCAAAAAAATTTTGGTGATTGTACCATAGCTACAAGTTGATGAAAAAAAATCTTGAAAAATTAAACAATTTTTTTGGTGGGTTATAATTGTTTTTTTTGAGGCTGATAATTTTTTCTGAGATACACTATAGGGGCATCTAAAACATATAAAAATTCCAGCCAAATCCGTCAAGCCATTGAAAAGTTAAAAATTTTTTTTGATTTTCAAAAAATAATTTTTTACTCCCAAAGGGTGAGTTTTTAAGGGTTGAAACTCAGTAAATTTAAATCTTATATCGAAAGCAGTTAGCAGAAAAAAACCAACACAATACGTGCGGGGGCATTTCTACCCATGCTTATACGCCATAGCCTTTACAAAAATTTCTAAATGACTTATAAAAACACACGAAACGCGACCTTGGACCAAAATTAAACATAGATTTTTGGTATCTACACCTTTGAGTTAGTAAATATATATCTAAAAATATTTCGCAAATTTGAAGTAAGGCTAATTTAAGGATTCAGATATAACGGGCTCTAGTGACACTCGGTGTTGAAGCCGCTTTAGTGGGCTTGTTTAGCCATAAAATATGGCGACTCCTCCTGTCACCCTTAAAAAAGCAAGTGTGTGTGATTAAGGCTTATTACCAGTGTATACATATGCTTCCGAAGGATGGAGGCAAACTACCGTGACGATTCTAGAAGCTTCCGGCGGTGGGTGGAGGAATGTGAACGAAAATATTGTCTAATCTAACTAAACCCAACGACATTTTCTCTAACCTAACGGCACCTAACGGTACTTGGTCTAACCTAACGGAACTAATCTTACGGGACCTAAGCAAACTTGACTTAACCTAAAAACTTAAAATTTCCGTAATATATGGTGCAGCCACCTTTGGGCTCTGTAAATTTCAAGTTTCACTACTAGATGGAGCTGCGAGTCTGGATACCAGAGATCCCTGTGCGTAAGTTTGAAAAATTACCAATAAGTGACGCTGAAAATCCTTTGGTAACTAAACTAACCATTAAAAGACCGCGTTGCCAGTCTGAACCACAGCGAACTCTATACATAGATTCGTAATTTTATCATATGATTGTATATTTTTAGCTGAAACCAGGTTTATATGGGTATTTACCTCTAAATAAAATCACATTTTTTTTATTTTAATAAATTTATTTAAAAGAAAAAGAAATATATCACAATAAATATTTAAATGTTATTACAATAATATCTGTATATGGATATAACATTTTCCATGGCGCAGGTTGCTCCAGAATAATGACCGCATTGAGAACTAGTGTATGTTGATGTTATGATTCCCAACTTTAGGTAAATTGTTACTTCTTCAAAGTTCATGATGGACGCTGATGGCAGTAGTCGTTTCAAATGCCGCACATTTTCTTCACTTTCCGTATAGATGATTCCAGTTTCATGTAGATTGTTTATTAAAATGTATTGTAGTTCCTCGTATTCAATATGTCCGTCCATCCAGTAGAACGTATTATGATTTTTCCATAACCAACAAGCTGTGCGCTGATCTTTTTCACTTAACCCACAAAACGGTATTGGTGAATTGAATACATAGTGTTGTAGTATATAACCGTCACCATAATTTCCTTTGGAAGAATCGAATTTCAACACAGCCAATTCCTTTATGTTGAATTTCCCATTTGTTGCATTTGGAAATCCTTGGAAATCAACAATTGCCGCGTCGGTCGTCATTGTGCGATGTCTAGATTCAAACTGTTCGGCTTAGAATTCAGTAACTAATGTTTTCTTTAAAAAAAAACTGCTTTTTATAGGGGTGAGCTTGCTTAAATAAGTCGTGTTTACTGACGTCATTAAAAGATGTATTGCTACTAACACTACGAACGAAAATTTCAGTAAAATATGCATAAATAAAAATTACGTTATAACTTGATTTATTGATTCAAATATGATTCGAATATAAAAAGTCACGTACAAACATTACTCGAATGATATAATTCAATATAAAATTCACATAATTGTGTATGTATATTTGCTTTTATTAATCTTGTGTAATTTAAATAAACGACTATTAGTAGAAAAAAGTTAGTTTCTTATCCATATGCAGATTTTGGTTAGCAAAACGTAATAAGTTTTAAATTATTATCATTGTTATAGAAAATTTAATTTGAAATTAAAGTGCACGCTATAGCTTAAGCCAAGCTATAGCTTAAGCCACTCTATGTTTTAATGATTGTAAAATACGCATTCTTTTCGTTTACATATTGAAAGATAAATTTGAAACTTAATTTATATAGTACTCCGTTTAAAGCAACGGTATTCGCACCGTTAAAAATCATATTTTACAAATATGAATAAATTTTCTAAAAAAAAATTACTCTCAATATTTTCAAAACTTAATATGTAATATCGATAATTTAAAGCAGTTTTAAACATTAGGTTTCTTCTCACTGAGATTTTTAGTCTTAATTAATTGCACAGATTCCCAATATTTAAAGAAATTTTCCTTTTAATATTTTATAACTTATCTAAAAATTTAAGTGTTTTTATCAAAAAAATTTATTATTTTTTATTGTTAAAAATTATTTAAATATATAATATGTTTTTTGGGTATAATTATAACAATTATTCTTTTTTAAACCTTAAACCCAAATGATTTAAATATTCATCTAAGGATTGAAATAATTTATTTCTTCATAATTCCTTAGTTGTACGTTTATTTCAATTTTATTTACATTTCCAAAAAATTTTTCGACATGTACTGATGTCTTCTTCAGCTGGATCTGATATAAAATGAGAAAAGAGAATTTTAATTACATATCTATTTTAACAATATTACTAATTTATTTATGTTCATATTAGGAAAAAAACCATAAATTTCAAACCATAAAAGTTATGGTTTTTTATTGTTTAAAACTGATTAAAAATTTTTTTATAAAATTATAAACAATTTTTTAAAAATTAAAAAACTTTAAAAAAAAATATAACAAATAGATTGGTCGGAATATAATATTGTAATTTAAACGGGCAACAGTTTTTAGTTATGGATAGAAGAAAATAATTATTTTATTTGTATAGAAAAACTATACGTAATAAGTGGCTTCTAGTTTTTGTAAACGACTGTAATAGCATTAAAATTTTTTATCTTGAATAAAAAATTTCTTTATCAGTGATAAATTGTGTTTGTTCTTACATATTAATGTACTTTAATACTATTTTATTCAGTAAATTTTATAAAATTTTATTCAGTGTTTAATCATATTAAGAAAACGTCAAACACCCTCTTTGTTACTTTAAATTTAACGGATTTTTCTTCCAATACACTTGGGAATTAACTATTCATATTGAGTACTCATAAAATACAGAGCCATATTTAAATCTTTTCAAGTCTAAAAAAGGAGATAACTAAATTTTATTTAAATTTCCACTAAAACACATAAAATTTTCAAAATTAATATAAACTGAAACGAAAAATTCTATTTACAACAGCAAATAATAATATAAAAAAGGTGCAATATTGCTAATGTCTTTAAATACAACTCTATACACGTACTCTGGAAATAATTTTAATAGGATAGAGAAATTTTTTAAGATAAATAAAAAATTTTAATGCTATTACAGTCGTTTACAGAAATTAGAAGCCACTTAATACGTATAGTTTTTCTATAAATATATTTAACTAATTTTTAACAATAACAAGTAATAATTTTTTTGACAAATACAGATAAATACAGATAAAAACAGTTATAAAATAGTAAAAGGAAAATCTCTAAAAAAAAGATTGGGAATATGTGCAATTAATTAAGACTAAAAATATCTATGAGAAGAAACCTAATGTTTAAAACTACTTTAAATTATCAATATTACATATTAGGTTCTTTTTTGGCACTTACACGTTAGCGACACCCACCAATTTTTGTTCAATAATGTGTCTCTTAGTACTCTATAACATAGATTTGTTTGGAAAAATTTTAGTTGGTAGAACATAGTAATATTTCAATACAAATGCATGCCATGTTCAGTACTACATATATTACTTATGTATAAAAAGGACTATAAAGTATAATATCTACCCTATTTCTAAAATAATATAATTACATACGTTCATAACTACGATAAACTAGTTTAAATTTATAAAAGTCCAACATTATCTGCCGTTTGTCTTTTTTTATTAATAAAACAAAATAGATATTGATTTCTTTTTTGTTAGAGTTTTTTCCTTCGTAAAACGTCAAGTGAAATTTTGTTAGCTCATACACCACATCTTACGACGTCAACAATTTCATATAAAGTTTATTAGCTTTCAAAATAGTATACCAGTTGGTCATTTCGTTATAATTCCCCATGACCGGTCATCGTGTTAACAAAAGAAGACAAACGGTAGATAAAGCTAGACATTTGTCTAGGCTTGTTTGACGTAGTTATGGAATTTGTATGTAATTTTATTACAGAAAAAATCCACTTTCTGCACCCCCTTAAAAAGTGCAACAAAAACATCAAGTGGGAGGGGCGAGCTACATATTGCGTACACATGTACACCACTTTCTTCAAGTTAGTAATATGTACATGTAATTTACCTACATATTTTTATAACTACAGCAGGTTTTAGCCGGACTGTTGTTATTACTATACATTGTTGAATTTTTTTAAGATGTATTATGGTTATTAATATTATCTTTATTTCAATAAAGTTTCTAAAACTTATAATTTTTGTTGAGTTAGATGTAATTTTAATTAGTAAATATGCTGAGATAATTTTATTAATTTCATTTAAATATTCAGATTCATAGTAAAATTAACCTTGAAAATTATTTTTTAATAAGTTAAAACATATTTCTTATAACAAGTCAAAATATATATTTTTTTAGACCGTCACATGAACTCCAAGAACTGCAACTCAGGGGGGAAGAGAACATTTTATTGCACTCCTTAGAGTTCTACTGTGTATTAGAAATAAGGCAGATGCTTTACTTTATGGTTCTTTTTATACATAAGTCATAGCACCGAACATGGCATGCATTTGTATTGAAATATTACTATGTTCTACCAAATAAAATTTTTCCAAAAAAATATATGTTATAGAGTACTAAGAGACATATTATTGAACAAAAAATGGTGGGTGTCGTTAACGCGTACGTGCCAAAAAAAATTTACTTAAATTTAAAAATTTTTTGACTAAGGTGTAAATTATCACGCGCTACCAAACTAAATAATAACCTAACCCTATCAAATCGAACAACTGGACTAAATGTTTCATTATAATCTATTCCTTCCTTTTGAGAGTAACCTTTGATAACAAGACGAGCTTTATAACGTACGGTACATTGATATTTAATTTCTTCGTAAATGCCCAAAGATTATCAATTACCTTTTGATTTTCTGGTTTTTCCGTAAGAATCCAAGTTTTATTCTCATGAAGAGAATTTATTTCATCTAACATTGCTTCTTTCCAAAATTTACTTTTGTTTGAAAGTACTGCTTCATTATATGTTGAGGGTACTCTTTCAACTAAATATGTAATGGGACAACCATAAAATTCAGTCGGTCTAATATTTTTCCTGTCACGCAACTCTCTTACATTGTGATTTTCTTGGCTTTGCTCACCTACTACATTTTGATCTTTAGCAATTTCATTAATTTTATTATTCTCAATATTTTGATCATTTTCATTATTTTCAGTAATCGAGTTAATTTCGCTATTTTCTTCGTTTTTCGAAAACTTAACGTTTACCGAACTAATTATTGATTTTTCTGGTTTGAACTGAACATCTCGACATAATACTACGTCTCTAATATGCGGTACATAAACCCTGTATCCTTGCTTAATTTCTAAATATCCAACTAATTATCCAAAATCGGCCTTTTTATCCAACTTCACTCTTTTCTGTATCGGTATATGAACAAAACATACGGAGCCATATTTTTTATTCTTGTTGGCCCTGTTCTATTCAAGACATATACGGCAGTATTCATTGCTTCTGCCCATAAAAATCTAGGTAAATCGGATTTCGAATATATCATTGAACGCGCGGCTTCAACAATTATACGGTTTTCACGTTCTGCAACGCCATTTTGTTCCGGAGTATAAGGAATATTTACCGTATATTTTATACCTTTTCTTTGTAAAAATTTTTCGATACTTTCATTTTAGCGAATTTCGAAAACTCGAAATTCAGCTATTACAGTAGGTCTCATGACGCAATCTGAGTCCGGGACTATGGCAGAAATCTGTTTTGAGGTCCCTAGAATACGAAAATGATATTCATTAAAATTTATATATATATATATATATATATATATATATATATATATATATATATATATATATTTATGTGTTCCCACGATAACTCTCGAACGAAACGTCTAACGCTTATGAAATTTTGTGTGCGGACTGGATTCTGAATTGGCTTGGCTAAGTTCGTTAGCCAGACACGTCGGATGCCCAGAAGTAGGTTTTACTTCTATTACACTTCTATTATTATTATACTCTAAATATTACAAAATATCTTTTCCTACCAAGCGATTCAACATCCATAGGCCCACATACGTCTGTATAAATTATCTCTCGAACTTTCGATCCACGCTCTGTTTTACTGTGGAAATTTAATCTATGTTGTTTTCCATATGCGCAGCCATCACAAAAGGTATCGCAATCAACAAATTTTAAATTAAAATTATTCAAAACACTTTTTACATGTCTATAATTCTGATGGCATAATCGCTCGTGCCACAATTGCAAATTCTCGGCTTTGTTACTTATATTACAAAACTTTGGTATAATTACGCGCATATCTACTTTATACAAATTTCCAATATCTAAACCTTTCGCTACAATTTTATTATTTTTCAAAAACAAACATTGTTTGCCATGATCAGTTATTGAAAAATCTATACCTTTCTTTGCCACATATTTGACGGAAAATAAATTTTGTCTCAAGTCCGGTACATATAAAACATCGTGCATCGTAGCTTTTATCCACTTAGCATCTATAATTGTTTCTATTTCTATCGTACCTTTTCCATACGCTGGCAAACTTGAACCGTCGCCAATGGTAACCTGTATTTTATTCTCAAGTTCTTCATAGCTGCTGCACCGTTCTCGAACTTTCGTGATATGATCCGATGCTCCAGAGTCGACTACCCAAATTTCATCGCTATGCGCCTTATTTACAGTAAAAGCCACCTTTTCTTCTTCTTCGGGTGTTTCTTTTATTGCGCTCATACCACTTTGCTGATTTTGTGAGTTTTGATGTACATTACTTTTCTGAAAACACTTATCACTTTTGTGGCCTTTTCTTTTACATATATAGCACCGGTAACAATCCTTTTTCAGATGTCCTGGTCTTCCACAATTGAAACAACTGAATGTACCTTTTTTATTTTTAATTTGCTGCTCCTTTCTAGTCAATTTATTTGTCAACTTTTGTTTAGCAAACATTGCAATAACATCTTCTTGTGCATTTTCCTGACCTTGACATCTCATTTCTTCAGCCATAAGTCTTGTTGTTAGTTTTCCTAAATTTTTCTTTGAGTCATTCGTTGAGTCCCATGCACTGTGAAAGTGGTTAAATTTCTTTGGTAAAGAAGATAAAATTGATGTTAATAGCATAGAGTCAGGAATTGAGTTTCCTAGGCTTTTCATTTTGTTCATAAGTTGTTCAAGCTTCGACAAATTGTGTGCCACATTTTCATTCTCATTCCACTTAAACTCGAAAAACTGCTTTTGCACCATTGACAAATTTTCATCTGATTTCATGTCATATACTGTATTTAATTTATCCCACATTTCTTTCGCAGTTGTACAACTCAGTAACAAATCTAGAGGTTTTCTTTCTACAGTTGTTACAATTAACTTTCTAGCAGCTTTATCTGCTTTCAAAAATCTTCTAAGTAAATCTTCATTACTTTCTGCTGGACGATTGAGTGTTCCTTCGTAGACGCCTAACATATCGTCGTCTTCCTCCAAGAGTGTACGTATGATAAAACGCAACTGGAGCCAATTATCTTAGTCACGTAATTTTTCTCTCTTTACATTGGCCGATTCCATTTTAGCTGAATGTTACTAAACTTTTTTTTATATTTATTTGTATTTTTTTTTCACTGCACTTTCCAACCCTTTTTCTTCTCACAGGACAGTGCCTGGGCCCATAACCAGTTGAAATATATTGGATAAAATACAATAAGTATGGGAAATGCAGGAACAAAAACTTTATTTATTTTTTTTTTTTTTTGATTAAAATTGGGGTACTGCTGCCGGTGGATGGCGCGGTCAGCAGCACCCGGCGGCATCGCCAAAAAACTTTATTATTTAACTTTCAATATTCAATTAACAAAAACTAAAAAATTTAAATAATTTCAGCATAACCACGGCTAACTTGTAACAACTGCTATTCAAACATTAAATAATTTACTCTAAAAATATTTTCTATATAATAAATTAATAGTATATCTATGAATGTAAAGTTTTCCATAACATGAATATTCTTTAACAGTTTTCTTTATCTTACCCGGCTATACCCTTTACCTTTTAATATGTAAATGAAAAGAACCGGTATTTTACAATAATTAAAAGATACATGTATATAGAGTGGCTTAAGCTATAGCGTGCACTTTAATTTCAAATTAAATTTTTTAAAACATTGATAATAGTTTAAAACTTATTACATTTTGCTAACAAAAATCTGCATATGGATAAAAAAATAATTTTTTTCTACAAATAGTCGTTTATTTAAATTACACAAGATTAATAATAGCAAATATACATACATAATTACGGGAATTTTATAGTGATGTTACATATAATATTCAAGTAATTTTTGTACTTTAAATAAAGCAAGCTATAACATAAATTTTATTTATGTATATGAGACTGAAAATTTCGTTCGTAGTATTAGTAACAATATACCTTGTTATGACGTCAGTTATACCGACGCGGCAATTGTTGACTTCCACCGAACGCAACAAATGGGAAATTCAAAATAAAGGAATTGGCTGTGTTGAAATTCGATTCTTCCAAAGAAAATTATGGTGAAGGTTATATACTACAACACTATGTATTCAATTCACCAATACCGTTTTGTGGATTAAGTGAGAAAGATCAGCGCACAGCTTGTTGGTTGCGGAAAAATCATCATGCGTTCTCCTGGATGGACGGACATATTGAATACGAGGAACTACAATACATTTTAATAAACAATCTACACGTAACTCGAATCATCTATACGGAAAGTGAAGAAAAAGTGCGGCATTTGAAACGACTACTGCCATCAGCGTCCGTCACGAACTTTGAAGAAGTAACAATTTGCCACTAGTGGGAATCATAACATCGACATACATTAGTCCCCGATGTGGTCATCATTCTGGAGCAACTTGCGTCATGGAAAATGTAATATCCATATACAAATATTATTGTAATAACATTTAAATATTTGTTGTAAAATATTTCTTTTTGTTTTAAATATATTTATTAAAATAAAGAAAAATGTGTTTTTATTTAGAGCAAAAAACCCGTATAAACCTGTTATCTGCTGAAAATATACAATCATGTGATAAAATTACGAATCTAGGTACAGAATTCGCGGTGGTTCAGACTAGCAACGCCATATTTTAATAGTGAGTTTAACTACTAAAAGATTTTCAGCGCCATCTGTTGGCAATTTTTCAAACTTACGCACAGGAATCGCTAGTATCCAGGCTAGCAGCTCCATCTAGTAGTGAAACTTGGAATTTACAGAGCTCAAAGGTGGCTACGCCATTTATTAGGGAAAATTTGAGTTCTTAGGTTAAGCCGAGTTCGCTTATGTCTCGTTAGGTAAGACCAAATTTCTATAGGTTCCGTTAGGTTAGACAAAATTTCGTTGGTTTCCGTTAAGTTAGACAAAATTTGATTAGGTTCAGTTAGAATAGACCAAGTCCCGTCAGGTTCCGTTAGGTTAGACAAAATGTCGTTGGATTCAGTTACGTTAGACAAAATTTTCATTCACATTTCTCCACCCACCGCCGGAGGTTTTTAGAACCGCCCCGGTAGTTTTGCCTGTATCCGAGGTCGCTCAAAAAATCTGGACGTGGGGAGGTGGTTTTTCAATGCCTCGAAAATAACCACTCATCTTACTACTTTATATAAGCATTTATGCAATGTTCTAATTAGCAAACGACTATGAATTATTTAATTTGTTCACCACGAACTGCGCATTAGGTCCTAATTAACTTTATCTCAAACAACGGATCCCGCTTTCGATCAGACTAGTCCTGTCCCTATGTGCGCTTACTGTGTATATAATATATCGTCTATGCAAATTGTAATGAGAGATAAAGGAAACAGATGAGTACCTATATTATTGTTAAACACTGTTTATTTCAAGTTTTTCACTACTTTTCTTGTTACTCTAATTTTCACAACAAGTACTTTCAACTTATAAACAGGAGCAACAAACACAACATCATTAAAATAAACGAACATTGTAGATATAAATGTATATGTCGTATAATAAAAACTATTGTAAGAAAACTACAGAACAAAAGAATTAAAGAAGCTTTATCATAGTTGCTATAAAAATAAAATAGAATTTCATATTCATTATCTATATATATATATATATATATATATATATATATATATATATATATATATATATATATATATATATATATATATATATATATATATATATATATATACATATATATATGTATGTATATATATATATAAATATGTATATACATATATATATATATATATATATATATATATATATATATATATATATATATATATTGTTAGGTTTTGTACAACGTTTTCAAAATTTATAATAAAAAAAAATTGATAATTTTCAAAGTTAATCTTATTGTATTTACTTTGCTGCCGCCCACTGTACTTTCTGCTGGCCCAGACTGTACTTTATAATGTGTCAAATTCATTAAATTTTTTTGAATTGGTAGAACTGTGGTAATATAATTTTCGCGCTAAATTTGGGCTATATATATATCAGTTGATCAGTTATGTTAATTCTCATTTAATTTGGTTTTCTTTTCCGTGATCACGACCGAACTTCTATGTAATACAGGTACGCTTAAATTATGTTTTTTTTTTTATATTTTTCCATTATTGTAATAATGAAATTAGTTTTTAACATGTAAAATTTTGGTCACATGTAGTTTGGAGGTTATATGTTGAATTCAAACCTTCTTTTTTTAATTTCAACTTTGACAATGATTAATTTAATTAAATTTATAATTTTATTTATTCAATTTCTTAAATAGACTTCTATATAATACAGACTTCTATATAATACAGGAATTTTGTAACTAAATATGTGAAAAATTGGTGTAAACTTTTTTGAAATGGATGTTGAGTGACATTGTACAATTGTGGAAATTTGTTAACTGGAATGCACATGTTACTTTTAAATCGACAAAATTCTGGATGAAATCAACTCGCTGTGGTTAAAATTTGGAGTTCATGTCAATCGCGTCCGACAGATGTCTGCTTTACCATCACACTTCACCGTGCTATAGTCCTACCAGTACCAATATTTACAGTGGAATTCTTTAGCTAAGTAATTTTTTGGCATGTTTTATTACTTTTTTGCAGCGTAGTGCCTGGTGCTTTCTTTAATTACCAAATTAACATTGCTTAGTGAATCTGAAAAAAAAAAAAAAAAAAACAGTAAACTTTTCTGCAATTCAACTTTTTATTAATTCCTTGTAATGTGTTAGTTTTCATTTAACGTAAAACAGTTGAATCTCTATACGTATTAACTTTTCTGTCACTCAAACTTTTGTTAATTCTTTATAATGTTCTAAGTTTTCATTTAATTGTAATTAAGGCTACCTACATGATCTACATAACCTACCTAACCTAATCATAAATTTTAATTTATGCATGCATGTATTAGTCAGAAGATATTTGTATCTTGTAAAATTTCTATATCTTTCTTACTTTCTCTTTTTGTAGTTTATTAAAATTATTGTATTTCGTAATTTCTCTATATTTTCTTGCGTTATGCTAATTTTCTTGTTCTTTATTTTATCTTGCTAAAATATTTACTGACTAACTAAAATTTAATTTATTTCTAAACTAATTTGTGGCTATTTTACTATATATTGTTAATTGTTATTAAAACAAGAAATTGTTGTTAATTATTTACTTTTATCAAATAATTTTATCACTCAATTATCTAAAATTTTTTTGTACAAAACTATATATATATTGGGAACAATCTGAATTAGCCTTCACGACCCTGAAATTGTACCAAAAATTGTACAATTAAACAATTAACCAAAAAAAAATATATATGTAAGACTGAACTAGCCAAAGCAAATAAATTTTAATTCAAACTGAAAATTTCTATTATTTAAAATTTTCCTTTTATTTTTTTCAGTGCAATAAGAAACTTTCTTAACTCAAACAATTAAAATTTTATTTTAAATAACTTTCTTTTATTAACTTTGAATTCTCTAACAATATATATATATATATATATATATATATATATATATATATATATATATATATATATATATATATATATATATATATATATATATATACGTGGGGAGCGCCAAAAGTTCTCGGCCTAACATGATTAAGGTGACGCAATTTATACTCACAGAAAGTCTCTAGTAATCATAAACGCAGTGGACGAGTTTACATGTGTTTTATTTATTCTGTTGTAAAAGTGTAAACTCAATATATATACCGTTTCAAAAATTGAATATCGTGTAGTCATAAAATTTCTGACAAAAGAAGGACAAACACCAGAAGAAATTAAGGACAGATTGGATGGTGTACTCTATAAAGCCGTGCCAAAGGTTTCGTTTGCGGTACGAATCCCACAACGACGATAATCGTTCTGGACGTCCGGCAGATTCGATCACTTCCGAAAACATCGCTCTTCTAGAATCGCTACAAAGAATTTGCTTATTATTATAAAGGCATAGAGATGCTTATCCCACCTTATAATAAGTGTATTGAAATAGAGAGCGGTTATATAGAAAAATAAATTCTTTTCACTGTTCTTTCTGTATTATATATATATATATATATATATATATATATATATATATATATATATATATATATATATATATATATATATATAATACCATTGGTGTAAAAATTATATACAGTTTTAAGGGGGTATTCTAGTTTGATTGTGAGAGTGTGAGAAATAGGTTAATTTCAATTTTAGATCTAAAAATACTTTTACTATCCACTTTTTATCATCGATTTATTAATATTTTAGAATCATACAAAATGAAAAATAAAAAAAAGGATTTGAAGGATAGTAATTCAAACACGGATTGAAAAAAAATGTGTACGCCAACCTGATTTTTGGATTTGTGTTCCTCTGAAACAAATTAACAAAAAATTTCCAGTTTAGAAAGGTTGTCATTATGGCAGTAATTACAGTGAAAAAATTTAAAAAAATCTAAAAATTGATGATAGGTATTCGGCTGATCGAGGAATTTGAAGATTTGAATCGACAATGTTCTTTTCTCGCAATCACAAACCTTTTTATGAATGTACTTAAAATTTGCAAACAATTTCCGACCGACTGAGTACCCGGGAAGCCTATACCTATCTCTAAAAAAATCTTCTTGGACATTTAATTTTTTTAACTATGATGCACCCGGAAAAAAGTTCTGAAAAAATTATATGTTCTATCAATCATAGTGAGAAGCTTGTAGAAATATTTTGGTGATTGTACCATAAACATAACCTCGAAAATAATCTTTCCGGACATTACTTTTTTTTTTTTTTGAACTATGATGCACCCCGAAAAAAATTCTGAAAAAATTATATTATGTTGTATCGGTCATAATAAGAAGCCTGCGGAAAAATTTTGGTGATTGTACCATAGCTACAAGTTGATGAAACAAAATATTGAGAAATTAAGCAATTTTTTTTTGGGAGGCGGGTTATAATTTTTTTGAAACTGATTATTTTTTCTGAGATACACTGTTGAGGTATCTAAAATATACAAAAATTTCAGCCAGATCCGTCAAGCCATGCAAAATTTTTTTTAGCCCCAAATGGTGAGTTTTTGGGGCTGAAACTCAGTAAATTCCAATCTTATATCGAAAGCAGTTAGCAGAAATAAACTAAAAAAATTGGTGCGGGGGCATTTCTACCCATGCTTATCCGGCAATAGCTTTTTTAAAAATTTTTAGTTTTTCTTTTAGAGATATATTTTTACAGGTTTATACTTTTAAAAAATGAAATAAAAAATCAAATTCTTCAAAATTTTAAACTAGTATGCTGCCTTAACAAAAAAGAACGCAGCATTGTATTTCACTAGACAGATTAAAAGTTATAAAATTTTCTAAATTCAAAATCAGGTTCTGTTGAATATACTTCACTTTATTTTAGAGACACATAATTTATTATGAATCGTATAACTGATCCTCGGATCATCAGAAATCAGAAAACCAAAAAGATTTCCTTTATTGTATAAGCTTCTCAAGAAAACACCGACAAAGTCTTTTTTTAAATTTTTTTTAATTTTTGATAACATTTGTAATTAGAAATTAAATACCGATTTTTGATTAAAAAATCCCCAATTTTTTTTTATTGGAAAATAAATTATAATTTTAAAAATTAAAAATACCTACTTGACCGCATTATCACGTAATTTATGTGTGGAAAAAGTGCGTAAAATTTTAATAGGGTCGGTCGAGTAGATTTTGAGTTAGAGAGTTCATCGATTAAAAAATCAAAAATTAAACATCGACGTCAGTTCCAGAAAACAAAAAGCTTTCAAATAAACAGAAGTAGAACGGAAACTTACAACTCTGTATCTCCGTTAGTTTTACTTCAATCAACTTCAAATTTTATCACAATAATTTTGTGTTGCTGTATATTAGTATGACAATTTGGAAAAAACAAAACGTCGAAAGAAGCCTTGCCCCCTCCACCATAAGTATACATAAAGGAAAATATTTGGTGCTAATTTTTAGATAGGATGATATGATAACTGATACCAAAACAAATATTGATAATATCAAATAAAAATTTATTCTATTTGTACTGTTGTCAAAAACATAAGTTAGTTTCTATTAATTTATATAGAAAACTTTCTCAATTACAAAGATGAATAGTGTAAGAACGAAAAAAATAAGATATACAAAGTTTTCATGACATGGCATGACAGATGATTAATTACAGAAATTTCGAGAACTTACAAACGTTAACAAATTGCAACGCTAGGCACAATATTCCTGTAAATTGAATAAAAAGTTTTCGAAGAATTCAATACTGAATTAGTGACATTTAATATATTTTTTCTACAATCTTAGTGGAAAGTAGGCTTTTGCGCACTGTAAAGAGAGCGCAAAACGTGTATTTGTCGAGGACTCTAGTTGTCGAGTTGCCGAATATTTTAAATCAAATGCGAAAAAACGTTGAACAATAAAAGACAAAAGAAAAAATTAAAAATTAGAAGAAAACACTGGCAAAATCACAGTTTGAAATCGAATATCACCGAATAACAAAATTGTGGTAAAAAATCTACATTATGGAAATTGTTAACAAC
Organism: Brachynemurus nebulosus; assembly: GCA_035578155.1. Lineage (NCBI taxonomy): Eukaryota > Metazoa > Arthropoda > Insecta > Neuroptera > Myrmeleontidae > Brachynemurus > Brachynemurus nebulosus. Next base: position 9,032,290 of record JAPWDM010000020.1, on the reverse strand, counting down.
GGATGAAATTACACAAAGCAAAACGATCAAACAGCAAATGACCACCGCAAACACGTACTTCGACTGAAAAACATGATGAAGCTCAAAAACGATCGCGCATGAGCTGAACACTATGCAGTGACGTATTGAAATCGTACAGTTGAGAAGTTTCGTACAGAACAGGGATGTCCAGAATTACATCTTGTGCTATTCTAAGAGTTTCCAAATGATTTATAAGATTTCCTTTTATACAAATGTGCAAAGTTTCGAAATTAGATTCTAGATTAAAAACGTGATCATTACCAATAATGTGCTGAGCTATGGCGGAATAATTTCCGGTGTTTGCTGATTTTATGGCTGACAAACACCAGAAATTATTCCGCCATAGCTCAGCACATTACTGATACTGATCACGTTTTTAATCTAGAATCTGATGATTTTATGGCTGACAAACACCAGAAATTATTCCGCCATAGCTCAGCACATTACTGAAACTGATCACGTTTTTAATCTAGAATCTAATTTCGAAACTTTGCACATTTGTACAAAAGCAATCTTATGAATCATTTGGAAACTCTTAGAATAGCACAAGATGTAATTCTGGACATCCCTATTCTGAACGAAACTTCTCAACTGTACGACTTCAATACGTCACTGCATATTGCTCAGCTCATGCGCGATCGTTTTTGAGCTTCATCATCTTTTTCAGTTAAAGTACATGTTTGCGGTGGTCATTTGCTGTTTGATCGTTTTGCTTTGTGCAATTTCATCCGTTGTTAACAATTTCCATAATATTGATTTTTTACCACAATTTTGTTATTCTGTGATATTTGATTTCAAACTGTGATTTTGTCAGTTTTCTTCTAATTTTTAATTTTTTCTTTTTGCTTTTATTGTTCAACGTTTTTTCGCATTTTATTTAAAATGTATTCTATAAATTTATCAATTCATTGTTTTTTAGATAATTTCTTTGTCCGATGTTTAGGCGTTGCATTTTCGTATTTTCTTTGTGTTTAAACCTCTCTAAAAATTTAAAAATTCAAAATTTAAAAAGTTAAAGTGTAATTTAGTTCTAATTTTAATTAACCATAGAATTTCGTAACGATGTGGATTTATTTTGTTTTTTTAGACCATATACAAAAATTTGTACCTTTGAAATTTCAAAACGTTTTCTTAAATGTTTCGCTTTCTGACTAGGATTTAGGGTCCGTTGTTTTTGAAAATGACTGTTAATACGGCCGAAACTAGTCAAACATGAATTTTATTGTTTTTTTTTTTTTTTTTTTTTTTAATTTCATTTCTTTGTGTTTTTGAATTTAATGTGGTGATTTTTTATCACTTGATTTTGCGGGTTTGTCGTCATTTTTGAAAATTTTCCCTTATCATTGTAATTTCCCCGCAGTTGGTTTTGATTTGTTTAATTGTTTAATTAAAGAAGAGAAAAGCTTGTTTGATAGTAATGTTTAGACAGGCGAATATCGGTTCAAAAGAATGTGTATGTTTATTTAGTATAATTACCTCAGCTGTCCTTACCTGAAAACAATCTTGTCTCTTCTGTTAATTTCCAAAATTTTGCGTCTCAGACAAACTTTTGATAGTGGTAATAATAAAAAGCTCTTATTCCAATAGGTACCCGACGCAATTTTGTTTTTTCTCATAAAATTTTAATTTTTAAGGTAATATGAAATATTAAACCAAAAATTAATATTATAAAACTCGTTCTGCTTTTATAAGAATAAATTTAAATTTAAATTTAGAAAATATTGTTCCAAAGAATTAATTGGAGCTAAACTGATTTGGTTACAGTTGGTATTTTGATACATAAAATAAAAACTATAACCGCATCAGCTTTTTTCTCCATATTCTATCTTGAATTTATTGTGGATATTCTTATACAAAAGTCTGGCTTTGTTTAATTTTATTTCAAAATCATGATACCGAAATATTCCTTACATTTAATTAAAACATAAAAATATAAATTAAATATTTACAATTTTCCCCTTATATTTATGTATAAATAAATGATTTACATTATTATCAACGTGTACAGTAAAACGTAAGTAGTAAAATAAATATCAATATTATGAAAGTGCATAGTGGATTTAAATTACTGCGCTCAACTCACTTTTTTTTAAATAATAATATGCAAATGAGTGAATTATAATATAAAATATAGGCAAATATATATTCTGGGTGCTGTGCTGGTTGAAAATTAAAATATTACACATGTGATAAAAATTTGTTTTGTTTGTTTTTGCACTGTGCAATTTGTTTTTTTAAATAAATACATATTATAGTTAAAGTTTTAGATAAATTCAAATAATTTCGTAATAGTAAATGTGTTTGATAATAATTTAATGTGTTACTATGTATCCGAACTTTCCAATTCTTAAACGACAAGAATTGTAAATCAAAGAATGGAATGGAATTAAAATCTGTTGTAAAGAAGTACCTATACAAACGGAAATTTAAAAAAAAAATTATTCATGTCTCTTTCACTATTTTAGACACCGTTTGCTCTAGGAATAACAGTTACAAAGTTAGCAATAACATAACTAAATCTTAGCGCGTGTTACTGGTTTTGGTTTTAAAATTTTACTAAAATATTGTTCGATAACGTTATATTCACTTCAAGCAATAAAAAAATATTCAATTTTATAAACTACCTTAAACCAAGTTCACTCCTCAGTCTAGTAATAGCAAAAATGACTGAATTTTACAGCAAACGTATCAGCGAAGTAATTATGGCTTCTAATCGACCGAACTCGAGAACCTGATCATTATAATTTGGAAACTGAAAGGAAATCATAATTAAGTTACGGAAAAATTAAATGTAATTAGACAAACAACTATGAGACAATATACATATATAGATTAAGAAAATAATTAATTATTATCTGCAAGCAACCTAATTTATAATAAAATAACATATGTCAACAAGGTTTTTGTCCACGTGTAATAAGTGATATTGCCAAAATGTACACTATAAGTAGGTACTCGTCAAATATATACATACGTATAATACATCGTTTGACTCAAGTCATCGAGATAATGCACACTGGAGTTGATCAGACTTACAATACTGAACTTATATGACTTCACGTATTCCACGCAGTGGGATTCAAAAAGGCCTTTCAAAACACACATACTGAATATAAAATATTCTTATCCTCTAAAATATGAGAAGCGTTAGCAACAAATAAAAACTATGTCCCGGCGCTTCTACCAAGATATTTTAAGCATGGAATTTACTATATTTATTCTAGGAACTGAATAATCTAATCGACAGGAAGCTTCACTCGGAGGTAATTGGAATTCGAAATAAGTATCAAAATATACACACACGTTCCCTCAAAATTAGTAGCAGTCATTTCGTGGATGTAAAAAATGTGATATATTGTTGACCAATGTATATAATTAATTTTTATCTATTTCTTCGTATCTAAATTACGTGAAATAATTAACAATGATGAACAATATTAATAGATTTGAGAGTTGCTTTATGGTATTCCATATTTTTAAATAATAAACAAATACTTTACTTTGCAAAATACCACTTTTATTTTTGAAACTGTTACAATATTGTTTCGAACCGTTAGTTCATTTTCAAACAAAATAAAAATTATGTTCGATACATGCCCTTATATACTAATTTTATCTACCTATACTTATGAAGGAGAAGTGGAATATGGTGTGGAAGTGTAAGGGGCGGGGGTAGTGGGAGACTCCGAAAGACAAGAAAAACACTTTTTTCAATCTTTTGTCACGTGCTTGTTTGCATTTGTCACATGTAATGTAATCGTGTTTTTCTTGTTTTCCGGATTCCCGCACTATCTCTGCCCCATCCACTTCCACACCATATACCACTCCTCCTTCATAAGTATAGGTAGATAAAATTAGTATATAAGGGCATGTATCGAATATAATTTTTATTCTGTTTGAAAATGAACTAACGGTTCGATACAATATTGTCACAGTTTCAAAAATAAAAGTGGTATTTTGCAAAGTATTTGTTTATTATTTACAATGGTGAATAAATTAAAGACAAATTTTAAGACAATATTCTTTAATATAAAAAATTCATATAGCTTAACAAAAAATAGTCGCTTAAAAATAAATACTGATTAAATACTCATTATATGTAGGTATGTATAAGTAAACGGCACTAACAATAATTTAAAGTAATATTTTTTTTTTTTTGTATTATTAGTAGGTAGTATTATCATACCTTCATAGAATTTAAATATATTCAATGCAATGTTGTGTTTAAGTAATTAAGTTCAATAAATCCTTTTTTAATTTATTAAAGTTACTAGATCATTTTTAGACTCCGAAAGTGTGGTAGACGGATGGGTGAACTTATAATACAAGAAGATCGTGTTAGAAGAATTTTTTAGATCAGTGTTTTTCAACCTTTTTTATGACGCGACCCACTTAGTACGGAAAAATATTTTGCGACCCGCTACCCCCCGCTGTTTACTAACATTTATTTTTTTATGCTATAAATATCGAATCCTTTCATTATTATTGATTGTTTTCATAGTTTGGTATCGATTAAATACGTAATTAAGGACTTAAAATAGGCAAATTTTTGTATCGACATCGAAGTTGATGATTTATAGTAGCTTCTGAACTCGCGCGTGGCGTAAGAAGTGACACGCGCACGCGCGACGTTGTCACAGTTTAGCACTTCCAAGGATAATGCATTTGAATTCTTTGAATTGTGAATTCGCGTTGGTGTTTAAATTTATTGAATTGCCTTGTTATTTTTTATTGCCTAATATTCAAAATCTGTCCTCATTGTAGTTATTGAAAATGGATAAGTTTCTGGAAAGATAGGCACAACCGTCAATTTCAAGTTCCAATGAGTGTAATAAACGAAACCAGAGAAAAAGTGTCTATATGACGACAATTATTTAAAATTCGGATTTACTGTTATTGAAAATAAGCCGCAAGTTTGAAACTTTATCGCGGGAAAGTATGAAACTACCACATTAATGTAACCATTAATTAACCTTCTTTTCATTAAATATTATAAATTGAACTAAAGTGGTTTTATTTTTAAACTAATTGCGACCTCCTCCGAAAGGCTTCGCGACCCCCCAGGGGGTCGCGACCCACAGGTTGAAAAACACTGGTTTAGTAGTTGCTCACTGTCATTTATTGTCTAATATCAAAAATTCTGTGCTCATTGTAATTATTGAAAATGGATGAGTTTCTGAAAAGACATGCACAACCGTCAACTTCAAGTTCCAATGAGAGTAATGGAACAAAAGCAAGAAAAAAGCGTCTATATGACGACAATTATTTAAAACTCAGATTTACTGTTATTGAAAATAAGCCGCAGTTATTTGTTTTGAAATTTTATCAAGCAAAAGAATGAAACCATCACATTAATGTAACCTTTAATTAACCCTTTCTTTATTAAATATTATATATTGAACTAGAGTGGTTTCATTGTTAAAGTAATTGCGACGCCCTTTAAAAGGCTTCGCGACCCCCAGGGGGTCGTGACCCACTTTAGATGGTTCTTTTTTCTATGGACTGTATTTTGTTTGTAAAGTTTTTATCGTTATTCTATTAAAATATACGGGAACACGCAAATGCAATAGATAATGGGCAATAAACACATAAAAAAATCATCGATTTACATTACCATTCCAGGGTCTTAACAAAGAAAAATATGGGTCTTTTGCATCTGTAATAGATATTTCTGTTTTAAGCCTTGTAATTATTCATTTCATTTACTTATGTTCAGTTTCTAATAGTTTACTAACCGAATGTGTCATGGGAAATTTTAAATTAACGATTATTTGGACGTGGATAGACAAAAAACTTTGTGAATCTTATCACATAATTTAACTACGAAACACAACACACTATACCAGCAAACATATGTAAGTCGATTTTTTATAAGGTCTAAAAATTAAAAAAAAAATATGAAAAATTTATGTATAGGTATGCAATTAGTAATAATTATTACGTGTAGCAGTCAACTGTTTCACTGTATTTTATTGTTTTGCACAGCAATTAACATGCGCTGAAACGAGGTTGTTTTATTAGCTCACATATTTTTTACAGTTAATTAAATCTTTAATTGTACGAAAAAAAATTATTACCGGCGCGTGGCATTTAATTAAAAAATTTATACTGGGCTTCCTCAACTGGAATTTTTGTTTGGAATAAAATCATTATTATTACAATAAAAATTATACATTGACTGTTTTTAATACGTCTACTCAGATTTTTTGAAATTGTGAAATAAATACATTAATTAATTAGTTTATGTAATTATTTATTAATGAGTGCCTACTAATTAAATGAAGTGTTGAGACTCTTCATAATTTTTGTGTACATACTTTAAACTGAAGCTATTAAAAGTTCACTAAGGCGTTAATTGGTATACTTATACAGCATCCTTCATATCATAGCAAATTTTCCAAAATCAATCTACTTTAGTTCAAAAAATGAAATTTTCAAAAGGGTACGAGACAGTAATTAAGAATACTGTTTTCTACGTCCTTTTTTAAAACTTTCACCTAATAGAGACGCCATCCATATAATTTTTATTTACCTATGATATCATCAGCCAAAGAATTTATCAATGTAGTAAAATAATAGTTCAAATACCACTTTTAATACATTACTAACAATATTTTGCCGGGAAAATAATTTTTCATTACTTCTAAGCACTTTTACACAATCTCAAAAAAATAAAAATAAAAATAAAAATAGTGTGTGTGCTAGACAGGCATCAAATCAGAATTTTGTAGTTAGTAACTTGAGTTTTCCACAAATTTCGCAATCAGATGCTTCTTCCTTATATCTAATATTGAAATTAGCATTCAATTTATTAATAATTCGCCGTATACACACCCGAGCGGATTTACCCTCGGCAACATCTCAGGATGTCAGTCAGTGTCAACGATTAGTTATTATGGTGTAGACAACGCGCTGTTCGATCTTCCGCCAAATTCATACGATTAGTTTTTGTCAATATAATACATAGCACGCTCCCATATCGCACGCCCCATTTAAAAATTTCGTCGCACACAAGATATGTATAATGGCACTCCTCCGTGTTTTAAAGCAAATATCTTTGAATGTGTTAGTGTCTATTAATAGTTGTAACAATAAATCATACAAATATATAAATCAGAAACATTGACGCCCGTGATCTTTGACTTTCTCATTTAGCAATTTGGTCCCAGTGGATTGCGTAATGGGAGTTCCCTTTGTACATTGTAAGCCCGTGGTATACAAACAGAAATAACTAGTTGGTACTAAAAAATTTCACTAGATGGTACTACCTGTCACAATGGTCTGATAAAAAAATTAGATGTAAGTTTCCAAAGTGTACTGGATTTACTCACAATATATGCAAAGAATGTGGGGTCGCGTTATAGGGGAAGGTCGCCCAAAGCGGGTACCCCTCTTAAAGCGGGTAAGCGCTTGTATATCGTTGTATCGAATGTTTTTGTCAGGTCGTGTGTATACCGAGATTAACCGAATATCAACCAATGTCAATCAGTTGCATTTGGACTCTTGTGTCATTTAATGTCCTAGTTAAGCTTCATCAAATTTTTTTGTAGGTTTTGTTAAAAATTTTGATGATAAATATTCTGTGACTAGTCACAAACCTTTTTATTTGTAATCTTTTTGGTATTACCATATTATGTTATCATCATTTGACTTTTAATGTAGAAAAAGGTGGACATGTATCGGCTTTCATTTTGAAATTATTCTAAGTTAACAAAATTAAGTCTTTTTGGGCAAAGCGGGTATGGGCAAAGCGGGTAGACAAAAGAGAAGCCTCTTAATGGAAAAAACTGTTGGGAAGGGAAAAAAAATAAATAATCTTCTTTTTACGACGGAATGAGGGAAAGAGGTTAAAAAAAATATTTCTGCCTTGTTTGTGGTGATTTTGATGTGGAATTACCTGAAGTAATATATTCCAATATGGAGGTTGTAAAGAAAGTTACAGTTAATTGTTATAAATTTATTATTTTTGTCTTTTTTCAATTTTTTTTACTTAATTATTATTAATGTTAAGTTCTATATGATTAAGAAAGCTTATATTAAAAAATAATAACAATATTTAAATACATAATGTACTTACCCGCTTTGCCCAAAGGGGGTTACCCGCTTTAGGATACCTATACGGGCAAAGCGGGTTTTTGCAGAGGTTTTGTATTTTCTTTATTAAAAGTAAATATCGTATAAACATTTGTTAAGCGAAGTTTCATTTTAAAGTTCGATAACTATTCTATCTGATAATATAAAAAAGATCTGCTTATCGAGATCAAAAGTCACTTTTTTGGGCGCTTAATCTTAGCTTACCCGCTTTGGGCGACCTTCCCCTACTATACCAAAATCAAGAACTGGTTCAGAAACTTCCCCCTTTCATAATGTCCACCTCCTGAAGCAACTCAAAGTTGATTAGGTACATAGTTTTTAAGCTTATGGTTCACTGTTACTTCCAGGCAACAGTCCCTGTTTTTGTATTTTTTTTTTAAATAATTAAATAATAAAAAAATGCTAAAACACGTGTATTTTATTTTTTCTACTCCTACTATTAAAAGTAACATTTTGCGCACGACTAACTATATGTAAAAGCAATGCCCGCACCGTGCGGAAATAGGCGTGCGAAATAAATAAAAAAATATTTTACTACTTATTTAAATTTTATTTTAATTATTTATGTTAAATTTAAAAAAAACGTGCTCGTGGAAAAAGTATAGTGTAAAATACGTGGGAAAAGCTTATTTCTCACTCATATGCATTGTTGCACTCGCCCTGCGGGCTCGCGCTACAAACTCATATTCGTAAAAAATAAGCCTCTTTTTCCACTTACTGTACAATATACTATTTTTGTTAATCACCCGTACACAGAAAATTTGAAAAATCCATGTTCTTGAATGATAGAGTATTAAATAAGATATTTATTTTAATAGTCATAGCAACATATTTTTATATCAAAAATGATGAATTTCCATACAAATTTTCATTCCCTATTTAACCTATTTAGGGGACGAATTTTCAAAAATCCTTTCTCAGTGCTCACCTACGTTACATAGGAAACTCCGGTGCAAAATTTTATTCTTCTAAACCCAACGGTTGAGCTGCGCGCTGTCTGTCAGTCAGTCAGTGTTAAAGATTTATTAAGTAGATAGATAATATGATAATCTAATTTATTCTAGGGTTTCGTACCCAAAATTACAGAACCCTCAAAATTTCCTCAAATTCGTCCGTCTGCTCGTTCCACTCCTCACGACTCCTCTGTCTTGGATCGATGAATATAAAATTTTGCTTGTACAGAAATTAATCAAAATAAGTTGCAAAAAAATTTTTCCTCAGTTTTTAGAGGATAATCTTCGCATTCAAAAGTGGTGATGAAAATTTCTTTTTTACGTACCGCTTCGTGTGGGTTATCGCTAGAAAAATCTCACAAAATGGAACTGAGGCTCCTTTTACCATTTTTAATTTTAAAGCCTCGCTTGTGAAATACTGAGCTTCAAAGTGAGGGTTTTCCTGTCCCTACCTGTAATTTTGTAACCATGGGTCCAAAAAAATTTAAAAAAGTACCGTTGTTAGAACTCTTTAAAGAGAAATGCAACTATTTTTTTTTAAATTAAGTTCTGTTGGCCAATTTAGGAAATATGGTCCCCAGTAATTGAAATTTTGTACCGAGGTATGTTTCGTTGTTAAAAAACTCCCCTAGAAATTCAATTCCAAGTAATTAGGAGAAATGCCAAAAATAGATAAAATTTTTATTTTTCGAGATGAAATTTATATGATTTTTTGAATTGAATCAAAAGAATCCTGATAGAATGTGAAAAATATGTTTGACTTCATTGTTGTCTAAGAAAAAATTTATTAAAAACGCTGTCTGCCACTATTGAATAATGAATATGAATAATATGTAATACGTATTAGAATGTAGTAAGTACAAGGAAACTGTATTTGTAGTTGGTATCAGAATGTCAGCTATCCGATATTATCGAGGGTTTCCTTACTTATTTAAAAAATAAAATCCCATTTTTTTCCAAATTAGATTACCTGCTGTAGTTCTCTCTATTCAATAGATCATTTTTCTTTAGGTATTTATACGATCACGTGTATTATCATTTTCCATTATTGAGAGTTAAATCTACTACACGTAAGATGAATTCTTTAGGTCATTCATCATATGACGCAACTTACGTTTTAAAAATACTTGTCTAATATCTATTTTCTTTTCTTTTTTACTCTTAATCATTAAAACATTCTTAATAGCTATAGATTAAAAGAAGATAGTCCATTTGATTGGCTATGGAATTTGAGAAATAGTTTACCGACACGAGTAAAAAACTGATGAAGTAATTCGGCAAACTGATGTGTTTTAATTTGTTTCCGTTTTGTTCTTATATATCGCGTGACATTTCCTATAACGATGCGTTTTTGTTTAGTTGGCTTAACGATTTATTTAACAATAACAATAACAATAATAAAATTAATCTGATAAATATAGAATCACCTTGCATGGCACGAATTGATTTTTTTTAAGTCTATAATGTCGTTGTTTTTAAATTTGTTGAAAAACGATTGACATAAAATAAACCATGAAAGAGTATTAATGGTTTGTTTAAACTGCTCATAGAAAATTTATATAAATTATGTTCATGTCATGTTTATTTAATGGAGTACAATTCAAGATAAAATTATTGCGTTACCCAATTACAAAATATATTTAAAAAATACACTTTGAATGAAATTTCTGATAATCTTAACTCCTTTAACGATTAAGATGACTTACCACCTCCGTAAACATAGCCGTCCAAAAAAAAAAAATGCAAATTCTCAAAAAACTGGTAGATAAAAATTAGGTGTACTAATAAAAAATTAGGTGTTCTTATCGTTTTCGAGAAAATATGAAAAACAAAAGGGACGGCTAGGTTTACGTAAACCTAGCCGTCCCTTAGGTAAAAAAGTATTTTGGGTAATTTAAAGTATGGAGAATTAGGTATAAATTAGGTGTTCTTCGACCATGCTGACAAAAACTTTGTAATATGAAAATTTTAAGAAAAACCATATCGAATATTTTAAAACATCGGAGCGCTGTGAATAACGTCAAAAAGTTTATACACAGCCCTTTCACTGTGTGTTGAATATTATATATTTTGTTATGTAACTGAATAGAAAGGAAAATGTCAAAAATTTTCTTAACGCGCCCAGCACCCCCATCAGCACTACAATGATGATGTTATGAATATGATAACTTGTTATAAATTCAGATTTTTGGGCAAAATTCGATATATAGGCAAAAAATTCTGCTATAAAATTTATAAGTGATAAACTAAATTTAGATGGTTTCACTACGGGTAAAGTCTTTGAATGTAGCGGTATAAAAATAAACTTAACCGGAAGGATACACTACATGTGCGTTATATATAGGTCGCCAAACAGCGTTATCCAGTTATTTTTTGAAGAATTAGACAATCTATTAAGATATTTAAAAACCGAAAAAAGGAACGTTATTATAATAGGTGATCTTAATATTAATTTCATGAAAAATAGTCTTCTTAAACGTAAATTAATTGACATACTTGATTCATATAATTGTCGAAATATTGTAAATACAGTGACTCGTGTTTGTGCAACTTCAAGTTTGCTATAGACTACTTAACAACCAACAACGATCTCGAGTTGGGTATATTTATATGTAGGTATATTTATATGTAGAAAAAATTAAAAGTGTCAGGTACGTAGTAATCAATTATTTTTATTAGAATAATATAAAATCTTTTTTTATAACACCCGCTTCTAAAATTCAATATTCAAGCGTTGTGTAATGGGCGTAAAGAGCAGTTTTCATATCATTGTAAAACAAACGACAGTACCTCTGCGCGAAAGTACAACTGTGCGTGAAAGTAGCTGAAACTATGCGAGAAAATAATGATATTCATTTGTCAATGATAATCATATTCAAATTAACATGGAAACGACCAACAAATTAAAAAAAAATAAAAAATAAAAACGATCTACAAATAAATAATAAAATTTTTTTTTTCATATAACATTATAAAATAAAATTAACCATACTATTTCCTAAAATTGCTTAAAAATAATTAATTTTTTTCTCTCTATTAAACTTTAGAAGCCGTCTTTAAAAAAAATTATCTTCGATACGTATGCGTAAAGTGAGGTATCCAATAGGCTTAAACTGGAGCACTCGTTAAAGGGACTGACGCATACACAACGAGATCTCGTGCGCTTACCCCTACTCGCCTGACGGCTCGTGGGGGTATACAGCGCACTCGATCTCGTTATGTATACGTAAGTCCCTTAGACTCGTGCCCCAATTTAAGCCTACAAGAATACCTCTCTTTACGCATACGTATCGAAAATAACTATAAATATTTTTAAGTATTTTGTTTATCCTAAATATTGATCGCCGTCGGCCTCTGTGGATGTTTTGTTTGTTTTCGGATGCCGAAGTCATGGGAGTGAAGTGTTAATAGAGACTCCCAAACCTGTAACGAAAATATTTGCCGATTACTTCTTAACAGCTGTCTGTAATAAATTAAAAGAATATTGTGGAAATAATTTGTCACCGTGCTGTACCACAACAAGAAAGGTGTGTTTGAAGACAATTTTTTTTAGGATCTACACATCCAAATGAAGTTTGCAACATTATAATGAGTCTACGGAATAAAAATTTTGCTGGTCCGGATACAGTACCAGCAAAAATATTAAAAGATAATGCTTATTTTTTAGCATCTAAATTAGCTCCATTTATTAATAACATAATAGAAACGGGACAATTTCTTGAAGAATTAAAACTTACGAAAATCAAACCTATTTTTAAAAAAAGCGAACATAAATATGTTGCCAGCTACAGGCGAATATCAATGCTTTCCGTATGGTCAAAAGTTATTGACAAAACTTCTGTTTTGTCAATAACTTTTGACCATACTACTATACTACTACTATCTTTAATAAAACTTTACTATCTATATTCTCTTAATTATTATCTCAAAACCTTATAATTATTATCTATAAAAATTTAGCAACTCAGTGCTGCTTATTCGCAGTTATATTTTTTTATAAACAACGAAGTTAAATTATTGTAATTAGAACCGAAAAATTTGGAATTTTATACTGGTTAAAATATCAAGAAATAACTTATGTACTATATTCTAATATAAATATATTGTATCAGTATTAAAATGATGTACAAACATATGGTTTTTGCTGGCTAAACAAAGTTTTTTTCAATGTTCATAAATTATTATAATTAGATTTTGTACTTATTCATAAGTAGCTAGTAAAGCTTCTAAAAAAATTAAAATTATATAGAGATTTTCTCTCTTTAAGAATTAATACATATTCTTAATATACAGGGTGTATATACGTAATATACAGGTGACAGAGGTGTTTCTGTCAGATGTATATTAAATACTGAATTATTTCAAATAATTTTCGTTTGTTTTATAATTTATGCTAGAATAGTTTTGTGCTACACTCAAATTCTAAAATCTTGTGCACCAAAAGAATCAATATTTTTAACTCGTTAAAATTCTAAGAACTTTTATTGGCTAACTACAAAAATACTCGCTGTAGGTTAGATATTAAAGTATTAAAGCTCATAAAAATAATTTCTTGCTTGAGGCCTATAATGGGTGATATTTTTTACTAAACAAATTTTGAACTTAAAATAAACAATAGATTGTTTATTTAAAATTAATATTATAAGAAAAAAAGTGCTGACTTTATTGAAAACAAAATTTTCCAAGGTTAAATACATACAACCTGTACGCTGTACGCTGTACGTGCTGGGTTAAAGGTCAATTCATACATTAGGTACAGTAGAACTCTAAGTCCCACTCTTCGAAATACCGTCAAAAAGCAGTCGGGATAATTGGGGTTTTACTGTGCGGCAGAGCTGTCCTAGATCTTCTACTTACTGCCTTCGAGCTTTTGACCTGACTACATGACATAAGGAACTAAGATAAACTCTATAAAAAATAATTATAAAATTATACTACAGAAAATAAAATGGAATTAAAAATTATTAATTTGCGTCCTTTTATTACTACGCAGAACTAGATTATTTCATGATTAACATTGGAATCAAATTAAGCATTATATTAAAATAATTTCTTTCTCAGGATACGGACTCCAGCATTTCACAAAAATAACTACGTGTATACACACGTCTATCAAAAATATATCTACTTTCCAGTGATAGTATAGAATAAAAAAACAACAATTTTAACTCTGATGATGATGAATAAAGGTACAGCATTAATTAATTTAAACAATTATTAATAGATTTGAGCGTTACTTTATGGTATTCCATATTTGTAAATAATAAACAAATACTTTACTTTGCAAAATACCACTTTTATTTTTGAAAATGTGACAATATTGTTTCGAACCGTTAGTTCATTTTCAAGCAGAAGCCACCATCTTTCCGATGGTGGCTTCGATCGAGGTTTCTCCCTTTGACAGTGTTCCATCCTTTTGTTTTTAACGAAACTTGCAGTACTTAAAATGGACCTAATGTGCAAAATTTGAGGCTTTTTTCGTGATTGTCGTGTTAATTTTGCAAAAAGCGTGTGAATTTCGTGTTAATTTTGCAAAAAGCGTGTGAAGAATAAACAATATAAAAATTTTGTTTACAGATTTGAAATCTACGTCAAAAAATCTAGTTGACCTGTTTTTGCTCAAGGTCCTAATATTAAGTCTAAGGGTAGTTAACTAGTGGGTGTCTGTGTCGAATAGTCGTACTGCTTGGGTGGTTCAAGAAGTTCTTCTTCACGAAAAATAGTTTAAGACAATTATAATAACATAGAAATGAAATTCTCGAATTAAAAATTCAGTTTGAGCAACATTGGTGAGGGGGTAAGTCACCCTCTTAAATTACATACTAGTTTACATACACTAATTTTTGCTATTAACACACTGACAGTGGGTAATATAGCCACAATAAGTGGTTCTGAAGTTGGACTATCGTATGTACGTTTTTTATTAGGTTTCCATTCATTTTGAAAATATGGTTATTTTCGGCATCGATAATTTTCGATAACGAAAACGATAATATCCATTAAAAAACAAACCTAATAAAAACCTTACGTACGATAGTCCAACTTCAGAACCATTTATTGTGACATTATTACCCACTGTCAGTATGTTAATAGCAAAAATTAGTGTATGTAAACTAGTATGTAATTTAAGAGGGTGATTCACCCCCTCTCCAGTGTTGCTCAAACTGAATTTTGGATTCAAGAATTTCATTTCTACGTTATTCTAATTGTCTTAAACTATTTTTCGTGAAGAAGAACTTCTTGAACTACCCAAGTAGTACGACTATTCGACACAGACACCCCCTAGTTAACGACCCCTAGACTTAATATTAGGATATTGAGCAAAAACAGGTCAATTAGATTTTTTGACGTAGATTTCAAATCTGTAAACAAAATTTTTATATTGTTTATTTTTCACCCCCTTTTTACAAAAGTAACCCCCAAATTTTAACCCGCAACCACCCCTGTTGATGTAATTTGAACAAATTGCATATTAATAGATAACTCTTTAAAAAAGAGCAATATCGCCAATTTAAACTTTTGCTCTATTTCTTACTGTTTCCGAGATATTTGAAAGATTAAATTTTTACCCCTATTTTTGAAAGGCGATTTCACTCCTTCAAACTGTTTTTCCGCCGATAAAAAAATACGTGTCCCTTAGATTTCAACGTAGAATAACATATTTCAGCGGCATCGAAATCGGAGGCGGATACCTGGGAACCTTTCTTGTTAAGATGTGGGATAGTTCGTGCGAGACTGATACTCGCACCGGGAGCGCACCATATAGGTGTCTACCAGGTAAGGAGGGGAAAAGGGGTAAAGGGGGTTGCTTGCAAGGGTTAATAGTAACGCATGCTTCGAGGTTTCTATTTGAATAAAAGAAATGTATAAGTTTAATGAACAAGAATGTATTGAATGTATAAGAAAATTACTACAAATGAAAAAAATAGAAATAAAGAAGTTTATAATTAGATA
>JAPWDM010000020.1:8976268-9013768 GCA_035578155.1 Brachynemurus nebulosus | reverse complement strand
GTACCATAAGTGATTATTCATCACTTTAGCAATACATCTTGTTTAGCCACTGATATTATGATTCACGTTATGCTGAATAATACTTTTGATCTATTTTGATTATTAATATAATAATAATATCTTATTTTTTTATAAATCACGTTTTGCTAAGTAATATTGTTTTGTTAATTTAGGCACGTACTAATTAGTATAAAAAGATCAGAAACACAATGATTTACTGACATTTGTTTGATATTTGTTGTAATAGCTATACAAGAGCTCTATAGAGCTCTTCTTATAAAAAATTATTGTAACAATTAAATTGTAACTTGTGAAAATAAATTTTTTAAAAACGTTATTTCGTTGTCGAAAAACGTAATTGGCGCAGTCGGTAGGATCCGCAAGTACCGCCGTTTAAAGTAATAACGTGAATCGTGAGTGCCGAACAACGGTTTATTGAACGGACAACTCAAACTTGAAGGAACATCAAGTGTAGTGGTTCACATCTCCAATTCTCGACGGTGCGTGGATCTCAATTCTTCGTGTGGAAACGGACCTATGGAAACAGCAACAATAAGAAGTTACAGCGGCTTACTGTAAGTAAATAGTTCTTTAATGTTTGCTGCTTTTCACATGTTCAAACCTTTTAAAAGTCCATTCAAAAAGAAATCTAAAAGCTATCAACCTTATCCTACAAGTGTCCCTCGCACTCCTGGCGCTGAAGACGCAAGTGCCGAGCTTGAAACATCGGTATCGTGGTTTCCGATATTTGATGTCAATAGTAGTTTATATAGTATTAGTGATAACTTAGATAAAGAAATTAAAGAAAATAATTTAAATAAAAACACAAAAATGACAGAGACTAACGCAATAACGGGACTCTCCCAAATATTAGAAGCATTTAGAATTCCTGATCCTATTAAAAACTTACCAGAATTTAATGGAAACCCCAGGGCTTTATTTGATTTCATAGAAAACGTAGAAGAAATTATAAATTGTGTCACAATAGATTGGACACAAGGATACGGCAAAATGTGGATTAGAGCAATCAGAAATAAAATAATTGGGGAAGCCAATGAAGTACTAAACATGTATGGTACCCTTATAATTTGGGAAAATATTAAAAGTAATTTAATTTCACACTACGCGGATAAAAGAAATGAAACAACATTAATACGGGACCTTCACACATTACGACAAAGACCAAATCAAAAAATGGAAGAATTCTATTCCCAAGTCATAGAAATTTTATCATCATTAACTAATTTTACGCGATTACACGAAACTAATTCAAATATAATAATATCAAAAGTAAACTTGTATCAAACGTTAGCTAAAGACGTATTTCTAGCCGGATTACGAGAACCAGTCGGTTCAGTAGTTAGGGCAAGAAACCCCGACACAATTCAAATGGCTTTCGAGTACGCCATAAAAGAACAGAACATACACTACCACCAAAAAGGGCATCCATTACAAAATTCAAATAGACCTATGCAAAATAAACCAGTAACTCATAAACCTTTTATACCTCACACTAACATTACACAAATGCGAACATCACAAAATTTTCAAAATATTCCGAGATATTCCCAACATCCAATACAATACTCACCTCAGGTGCAACAACCACCAAAACAAAATCTAGTATTTCCTAAACCACAACAACCGCGCCCATACAAAACAACACCAATGGACATAGGTAGCAATCAAATTAGCATTAGACGACCGAACATACCACCTCAACAGTTCCGACAAAACTTCTTTCAATCACAAAGTCAACCAACCTTCACAAGCAAAGAATTACATAATTTAGAAACAAGCGAAAACCAAAACTTTTCTAATTTGGACACATATTTAGGCGACAGTATATCAGGTCAAGATATAAGCACTGATACCATTGGCACCATTGACCAATCCGACTACGGTCATTTTAGCCATCCATTCGAGCTGGATGATCAAAATTTTCCATTGAGTTGGGAGAACAACTTGGATACATAGATAATAATCTACATGAATCCACCCTACCATACATACACATTTCTAATGCCAACGGATCACCCTTGAAATTCCTCATAGACACGGGCTCCTCGAATTCGTTCATTAACCCCGAATATGTACACCCAAATCAAACCCGCAAGATAAAACCAGTTAGTATTAGAGCATTATTAGGCACACACACTATAGATACTATGGCAAAATTACCAATATTTGTAGAATTTAATCAAGAAGGACACATGGACTTCTTAGTATTCAAGTTCCATGCATACTTTGATGGATTATTAGGGTTAGACGCTCTAAATCAATTACAAGCTCAAGTAGATATTCCCAATAGAACATTAGTTACACCATTATCACTAAACAGGCTATTGTTGAAACCTAATATAATGAGTAACGTTCATTCAATCGAAGCTAACAATAAACAGATATTAAAACTACCCGCAGACATTCAGTCAGGAGATGTACTCTTACCCGAAACTAAAATCAGTAATAAATTCCTAATTCCATCTGGCATATACAGAGTACAGGACTGGCATATCCTGGCTCCGGTAGTTAACATCACTAACCAAAATCAAAAATTCTTCATAGAACAACCTCTTAAAGTAGAACTACTTAATCACGAAATATTAGAATATAATAATTCACAAATACAATCGAACGTGCAAACATTACCACTTCCATCTATAGAATCATTAATACGCACAGACCATTTAAATTCAGAAGAGAAACATGAAATAATAAAATTATGTAAAAAATACGAAGACATATTCTTTAAAGAAGGACAGAATTTGACATTTACTAACCAAATCAAACATGAAATAAAAACAACAGACAATATCCCCGTATACACAGTATCCTATAGATATCCCTATGTACACCGAGAGGAAGTACAAAAACAAATTAACAAAATGCTACAACAAGGGATCATAAGGCCAAGCTACTCCCCTTGGAGTGATCCTATCTGGATTGTACCAAAAAAACATGATGCCAGTGGCAAACAAAAATGGAGGTTAGTCGTCGACTATCGAAAATTAAATGAAAAAACCATTGACGACAAATATCCCATCCCAAACATTTCCGATATCCTAGACAAGTTAGGGAAATGTATGTACTTTACGACTCTCGACTTGGCTTCAGGAACACATAACAAATTTAAATAAAGTTTTCGAAAGACTAAAAACCGCTAACTTAAAGGTACAACTAGACAAAAGCGAATTTTTGAAAAAAGAAATAGGATTCTTAGGTCATATGTATCGGAAGACGGCATAAAACCGAATCCAGAAAAAATTAAAGCCATACAAAAGTTCCCTATACCAAAGACCCAAAAGGAAATCAAAGCATTCTTAGGACTCGTCGGTTATTACCGAAAGTTTATTAAGGACTTCGCTCAAATTACAAAACCAATGACCAAATGTTTAAAAAAGGGTGAATCGGTCAAACACACTCCCGATTTTATAAAAAGCTTTAATTTGGCTAAAGACCTATTAACACACGACCCTATATTAGCATACCCCGATTTCTCAAAAGAATTCGTTCTCACAACGGACGCTAGCAATATAGCCATTGGAGCGGTCTTATCACAAGGACCAATTGGTCAGGATCGTCCAATATGTTATGCCTCTCGAACCCTAACAGATACCGAGCAAAAATACTCTACAACTGAAAAGGAACTACTTGCAATAGTTTGGACAACTAAATATTTTAGACCTTATTTATTTGGTAGAAAATTTAAATTGGTTACCGATCATAAGCCACTAACATGGGTTATGAGCTTAAAAGAACCAAACAGCAAACTAATTAGATGGAAATTGAAACTAGCTGAATTTAATTTTACCCCTATATACAAACCCGGAAAATATAACGCCAACGCAGACGCCTTATCACGAGTAGTAATAGATGCCAACCCTTTAGACATACATTCGACAACAAATAGTCAGTCATCTAGAGGAACATCAACAGAAACAGTACATAGTGCGCAAGAAGATGATAGCTCCTACATCCGTATATCTGAAAGTCCGACTAACGACTTTAAAAACCAATTAATAATAACAAAAGAAGACACCCGACCTCGTATAAAATATGAAATACTATTCAAAAATAAACGCCGAATAACTATAACTCACCCAAACTATACTGAGCAACAACTTATTGACATAATTAAAGAATACGTTCCACCTAGACATTTAGTAGCATTACATTGCCCCGATGATGAACTGTTTTTGAATATTCAAAATATTTACTCAGAATACTTTTCACAAGGAAAACAATACAAAATTATTAGGACAACAAAACTTCTCCAAGACATACAAGACGAAGACGAACAAGACACACTAATCCGCAAATATCATGACACAGGACATCGCGGTATCAACGAAGCTTTCGAACACTTACGACGCGAGTATTACTTTCCCAGTCTCAAATCTAAAATTTCCTATTACATTAACAATTGTAAACTATGCAATGAAAACAAATACGACAGACGTCCACCCAAACAACAGTTCGAAATGACTCAAACCCCATCCAGACCATTGGAAATATGTCACATGGACATCTTTCATGTAGACAAATCAAAATTCTTAACGATTATAGATAAATTCTCTCGTTTTGGCCAAGCCTACGCCTTAGAATCCCGTAATACACCGCATATACTCGAAGCTTTCGCACAATTCATTTCATCCTACGGACAACCGAAACTCATAATAGTAGACTCAGAAAAGGGTTTCGATTCAATTAGATTCCGTCAATTTTGCGAACAATATAATATAGAAATTCACGTAACATCTGTTCGTAGCTCCAACTCAAACTCACCCGTAGAAAGATTTCATTCAACCCTCCTCGAACTGTATCGTCTTATTCACAATCGAAATAAATCATACATCGCTGATACAACTATGGTGCAAGCAGTATTCACTTATAACAACTCTATCCATTCAGCCATTAAATGTACCCCTTTCGAATTATTCTTTGGCAGAAAATTTGATGCAAAACTAGATCCAAATGCAGAGAACGTTAGACAAGCGACTGAAGAATTCCACAAAGAATCATACGCACAACAAATACAGCAAAAGGAAAAGCAACTACAAAAAGCCAATAAAAATCGCGAACAACCCCTTAATTACACAAATAATCAAACTGCATACTTCCAGGAGAATCGACACAATAACAAACTGCACCCCAAATTTAAACAAGTTAGAATTAAAACAAACAATAGGGTAACAGTAAAAGACGATAAAAATAGAAAACTCCCCAAACAAAAATTAAAGAGACCGAAATTGTTACAGGACCGCAATAATACTAATAACGATAGCGAAGACGCAGAAAATAGAAATCAGAGACATGACGAACAACCCGGGCCTAGTGGCAATCGAGTTAGGAACAGCCAAAGTAATTAAAAGTTACAGTAAATTCATTCACATCATCAACCTCGACAACTACAAAGAAAACCTAGATAAAATTAAAGACTCGATAACTTTACTCCAAAAGCAAAGACAAATAGACGGGATAATAAACACTATAAGGTTAAGATACCAAGAAACAGAAATCATATTTAACCAACTATACCCCAGACGAATAAAGAGAGGACTTATTGACGGTTTAGGCTCAATGATAAAAGTAATCACCGGAAATATGGATCACCAAGACGCAATCGAAATTAATAAAGAAATTGAAACATTAAAACTCAATCAACACAACTTAGTAACCGAAACAAATAAACAAGTGAAAATTAACGAAAAAATGATCGAAAGGTTAGATAATGTAACACAACACATCAATAGCCAACAAGAAATCATTAACAAATTTCTTAAATTACTCAGCACACAACTCCAAAACAAGATCAGAACAGAAGGAGAAGATCTTCGATACATGCAATACGTTTATCAACTTACATATAACATAGACCTACTACACTCTCACCTATCCCAAATTTCCCAAGCTATTAACTCTGCCAGATTAAACATCCTACCTAGATCTATCCTACTACCAGACGAACTAGAACATGCTTTTAATATTTTACGGAAACAAAATCTTCCCATTCAATCTTTAGAACAAATTTATGAAATACTATCATTCCAAGCATATTATAATACAACCAATATAATTTTTAACATACAAATACCTATGTTCCGAGTCGACACCTATAAATTAAACCTAATTGAACCTTTTCCAATAAAAAATAAAACAATAAAGATAACCTACCCTTATATCCTTAGCAGCAAACATTCGAACTATTTTACAGAAACAGAATGCCCGCAAGTAGACAAATTCTTCATCTGCAAGAAACAAGATGTGAAATTAATTCCTTCATCTGACCAATGCTTCCAAGAAACCATCCAAGGTAAATCTGGAAACTGCACCTACGAAGAATATGGAGACAAAACAGAAATCAAGAAGTTAACCTACCAACACATTATCTTGAAAAATGCAAAAACTCAGCCAATAACAAGCACCTGTGGAATAGATAACAGAATAATTAATGGAACCGCATTAATCTACTTTAACAACTGTAGTATAACCATCAACGGACTCACCTATCAAAATCAAGAACCAATAAGCACAGAACAATTACATGTCCTACCACTACACAACTTACAAATCAAGGAAACCAAGCTAATTTCAAAAATCGACCTACAGAAATTAAACACATATCACTTAGAAAATCGCCAAGAAATAAAAGAAATTAAAACAAGGAACACCATTCACATATCAAGCCTATACGCTTTAGCTGGTGTATCAATCATCTCCATAACGATATTTATGATCTGGAAATGCAGAAACAAACACAAGTACATGGCAGCAATTCCTGTCACTTATACGGTTCCTAACACAAATTCTGCTCCAGCCCAAGAACCAACACTTCTCTGGCCTACGCAGAAGTCTTAGGGGGGAGGAATTACATGATCAAGTTATCCACCGTACGTGACCATAAGTGATTATTCATCACTTTAGCAATACATCTTGTTTATCCACTGATATTATGATTCACGTTATGCTGAATAATACTTTTGATCTATTTTGATTATTAATATAATAATAATATCTTATTTTTTTATAAATCACGTTTTGCTAAGTAATATTCTTTTGTTAATTTAGGCACGTACTAATTAGTATAAAAAGATCAGAAACACAATGATTTACTGACATTTGTTTGATATTTGTTGTAATAGCTATACAAGAGCTCTATAGAGCTCTTCTTATAAAAAATTATTGTAACAATTAAATTGTAACTTGTGAAAATAAATTTTTTAAAAACGTTATTTCGTTGTCGAAAAACGTAATTATATATATATATATATATATATATATATATATATATATATATATATATATATATATATATATATATATATATATATATATATCCTGTGAGTCTTTTGAGAGTTGCCATTTTGATTACAGCCAAATCGTTGATTTAATCGAAAAATTGTTCATATAAGATTTGTAGATATCGACGGGGCAACCGATTGGTATAGTCAGGAGCTTTATAGCTTTTATGGTTTTCGAGCTATGATACAAACTTTTAGATTTTTAAATGAGACTATATATTAGTTTTTCGATAAAACTGATCTAATGCATTAATTAACAACATAAATGAGGAAAAAAATTTTTTTTACCAAAGTTTAATTTTTGAATTTTTTTTTAATTTATCAATTAGGTGGTAAAAATATGCATATGTACTTGAGGCTACTTCAACCGATAGTGTTCTGGTTAGTTACATTTCTGTTACATTCAAGAAAAGAACCTTTTCCAGTACCATCTCTATCATAAAAATTTGGCTATAATAAAAATGGAAACTCTCAAAAAACTCACATGGTATATATATATATATATATATATATATATATATATATATGTATTTATGTGTATTTATGTATTTACGCGATAACTCTCGAACGAAACGTTTAATGCTTATGAAATGCTTAGGAAATTTGGTGTGCAAGCTACATTCCAGATTCGCTCGGCTCAGTTCGTTAGCCAGACTCGTCGGAAGTAGGCTTTTTGGGCACTTTTGACAAAAGTGTCCTAATTGCTAAAGAAATTAAAATTCGAAAGATTTTTTTGATCAATTGAAAGTACATTAAAAATAACGTAATAAGGGTCCTCTAAGTTACCTTTATTTACCTTTATTTTTCAAAATAATTTTCAAAATTTCGGGATAAAGATTGTTTTTCCTCGTTTAACATACCCAATATTCTTTAGTTTAATTATAAACATACCGTAGAGGCATTGTTTATGTGGCCCAAAATAGGTATAAAAATTCTTTGATCAGATTGAATATAAAATACTAGAAATAATGTCTAATAATGATAATCATTTTATTATAAAATTTGATCAATTAGACTGTAATTATTCTTTAATCAAATAAATCTTTTATATTATTTACCAGTATAAACGTGTCTTTATACAATTATACATAAGCTAAACGATTGTCAAAATTTAAATAGTTTTCTTGTTTTTGTTTTAAATTCAAATAATACGAGGGGTTCTAAAACAAAACTCGACTAGTTCATACAAAACGAGTTATTTAACAAAAAAAAGAAAAAATGGAAAAGGCTAGTTTTATCACAACTCACTACTCAGTTTTGCTATAATTTGAAGTAAAAATCACTTTTTGATTAACATGTTAAGCAATGGAAACTGAAGAATCCATTTCCGTCGTTAACTCATTTTCGACCAAAAGTAAAATAAACCACTTTTAATTTGGAGTGCCTGAATTTGAAATTAATGTAGAATTCTATGAAGTGGATGAAAACACAATAAAAAATAAAATTTCTGAAACAGTACCTAACTACGTATAAACAGAAATTACAACTATAATATGTATATTTTAACCAAAAATAAAATTTAATTTTTTTAAAAATATTTTACACTTTAATACAAATATAATATCATCATATATTATTTTATATGGAATTTAATTATCATTAGTAACTGTTAATTAATACTTTAACTCCTCACACGACAATTAAATGTTAATTTTTGCTTTAATGTTACACAAAACATTGAACTAGAGATGTCTGCATTCAATAAATCATACAAGCAATCTGTTATAACTTAACATATTCTAGTCTCCATGTAACATATCGTTAAAAAATCTAAAAAATTTAAAAAAAAAAAAAATTATTTTATGTATACTATTTACTTAATTAAACGTCAGTTGATTGATAACTTCTCGATAAACAGTTTCGATAGACAGTTGAAGGCGTTTCGATAAACAATACATATTTCCTATTTTAAATTTATAATTTAATACCAGCTCCATAAAATATTTAGGATAAAAATTATTTCTGCACACTAAAATTTAAAAAAATATAAAATATAAATTTTGTTAACGAAGAGATTCCATTTAAAAAAGTTCAAATTGTAGCAGAATAGTAAAGAGAGGTAAGTACGTCGACACCATGCTAGATGGCATAGTAGATGATTGCTTCAACGCGATTGCTAAAGCGCTAAACTCAAATGTTATTTTATAATTTATTTGAATGTTAATTTACTGAAGTAATAATTTTTATCATAAAATTAAAATCTTTTTAACATTTGTTTTTATTATTAACTAATTTTTGAATAAAAAAATATAATGTTTTCTTTTTGTTTATTTACCAAAAAAATTCATTTATTTAATTATTAGTTTTTTTTTTTAATTTACTTTTAAACATGACTTTAGAAAATTACATATACTATACATATACTAAAACTGTAGCGAGACCATTTCTGTACATGGAATATTTTTTGAAAATTGCATTGGTGCTGTAAATAGTTATCAATGTAGATATCAAAACAGCGATTATTAAATTTTTGTTTGTCTGTCTGTCTGTCTATCTGTTCACGCATCACGCAAAAACTACTGGACGGATTTTAATGAAATTTGGTGCGATGATAACTTATTACCTGGTCAACATCTAAGATATTTCTTACTCCGGAAAAATGTCTCATTCCCACGGGAAAATGGAAGAACCATTTTGAGCATATGCACACATTATGTAAAAAGTATTGAACATATTTTAATGGATTTTGGTGTGGTGATAACATATTATTTGGGACAACATCTAAGATATTTTTTACTCCGGGAAAGTGTGTCATTCCCACGGGAAAATAGAAAAACCATTTTGAACATATACACACATTACGCAAAAACTCTTGAACGGATTTTCATGAAACTTGGTGTGGTAGGTAATACCTTATTACCTGCGCCAATATATAAGATACTTTTTAATCCGGTAAAATGTCGCCTTCCCTCGGGACAATATAAAAACCATTTTAAGAATGTGCATGCATTACGCAAAACTATAATATTGTTGTATGCAAATGCTTTATAATTATTATACTTATATACTTCTCATTTATTTTATGTGCGAAAGGCGTCACAGGTAGAGTTAGTTTAAAATATTTGTATTTAAAATTCAAGTAGCATACAATTAGGGAAAAATTAGTTTAGATTAAAATGAGGGCGAGACCCTAAAAATTTAGGTAATATACCGTGTTAAATATAATTTGAAAGAGCCTCCTCTAAGGATTTTAAAAATTATTTTTTTTATAAGTTTTGAGCCAGTTATTTTAATAACGTAACTCAAAATTTTCTACAGTTAATTGTACTCTAACTCCCTCCACCCTCAATTCCAATATTCTAGATTTCTAATATAGCTAAAATTTTTATTTTAATAAGGTTACCGTAAAACCGTCTGGACCCGGACACTTTTTTACATTTTTTGGTATAGTTTTATATTTGTACATGTTTCCTTCATAGATATCACCAATAAAAGAGAAGAGCGTATATTATTTGTTATATCCCTGACCCATTTGTTTCATTATAAGTAAAAATAAAAAAAATAAAAAATAATTAGTAAGTGTCCGGGTTTACACCCCAAATCCGTCTTGACCCGGACACTTACTTAAATGATCTAATAACATGCAAACTAACCTCTCCCGTCGGGTTTAGGACAGTGTTTTATATCGTCTGATGTCTTTGAGCCTGTCAAAGACTTCAAAATATTTTGTGGGAAGGGAGAAGGGGCAATGCATAGTATACCTCTCTATAAAGTTAACATACGATATGACACCAGAAGGAGGCATAAAGCGCGTAATTCTGGTGGGAATATTTACGTATGTACAGTGGGAGTTACAACTGGTGCGAATCGCGACCATAGTGTAATAAACTGATGTGTCCGGGTCTAAACGGATATTAATATATATAGCATTTATTTTTTTATATATATAGTACATTGAATATAACTTCAAACGTCATTAAATGATGCGCGATAAAATTCTGAACTCATACATGTCAAAACTAAAATAATATAACAATTATGACGAAAATTACATGCCTAAGTTAGACACACATTTTATTTCTTTGAAAAACTGTAGGATAGTAATCCTGTAAAATGAGATAGTAAATGTTGTAATCCGTAGTTTTTATTGGTACAGCTGTTTAGAGTGTGTTTTTCTCTCTCTAATGACGTCAAGAACAAATGTTTATTGTTGTAGGTTAATGCAGAGATTATTTAATTTGAGGATTGGTGCAAAATGTCCGGGTCTAGACGGTTTTACGGTGGTAGGTATTGACCCATAGATTACAAAAAAAATTGCAGGTTTTTCCGGCAGCGTAATAGTTGCTAAAAAAACATTTTAAATAATAAGGAAAAGACAGTAATAAAGAGCATATTTACTGTTTTAGGATAATTTGGAACAATTAATGCAATTTTTAGTTATCGCTGCAAATTTGGTTTAGAATTAAATATACATAAATTTTTCAGGTTTGGAGAACTAAACTATTTTAAACTATTTTAGTTCGATATACGCTCTGTTATATGAGAGTCTAAAGGTTCCAAAAATGCCAAAAATAAATTATTCAGCTGATTTTGAAATTTTTTCACTTTTACAGCTAAGCTATTTTAGATGGATAACGGGTATGTCCTCTAAGGTTCTAGGGTCCCAAAGAGTAAACTACCCAACCGACTTTAAATCTTTGGAAATTCGCTATGTTATGCAGATGCTGCGACAGGGATATTTTGTTCAATAAGGCGTATGTAACGACAACTGTGAATTAACTCAAATCTAATAACATATTCTTGTTCGCCGTTAGAAAAAATAGCCGTCTTTCAAATTTCAGAGCTGTATCTAGAGCTCTAGACAAAATAATGGCTGATTTTTGAACAAAAGTATATTCCATTTTTCCAACACCCTGGGGATCAGAAGGCGGCGATCTTGGGCCCAAATATTATTATTTTTACCTTCTGAGCATATACTCACAATTTGGTCTATTATTTGTCACGCAGCCTGTATAGCGCAACGCAGTATACAATCCGCTTTTCATTTTATGAACTTATATATAATAAAGAAATAAGATACAATACCCATATGTATTTGAAATTTTCTTTTTATTACCACATGCAACTGTAATTTTCATGTTTGCACATGGCGACGTCATAAAAAAGACAAGCTATCTATATGTTGGTGATTAATTTCCCCCTAGATATTTTCCTCTTCCACATAAATATACCTAGTGTCTACAAGAAAAATGGAAGCATTTAACTGATCTATTGATTTGTCGAAATACTAATATCAGTTCAGTGATCGATAATCGTCGAGGGAAAGTTTAGTTTTATTTAAAAAAGAAATAAAATGTGAATTTTCCAAACGTACGTTTTACGGCGCCATTTTATATTTTTCATTATGTATCTTTTATATCCTTTATCCTGTTATTTATCATATTTACGACGTAATTTGTCTCTTTTTATGCACGTATATAAGGGTAAATGGTTCACAATCCAAGTATGGTTCCTTTTATATACAATATGTGGTTTAGTAAAATATTGCACGTTTAATTTAAAACATATTTTAGTAATACTGTCGAAAACGCACGTACATTTTGATTTCATAGAATGATTTTATTTATTTCTTCTCCAAAATTTTATGTACCAGTCTAAAGACATAACAACTGATAGATTGTAACTTATTAGTCGTTCTCTAATATGATTTTTCAAAATAAGAAATAATAAATTATTCTCAAAAACGTTTCCCCTTAATATGTTTCTCACTGGATTTTATAGTTTTATTCAGTGAAAATAGTTCGAATTGTATAAAGAGGTTTTTCGAAAAGAACAGCTTTTTAAGGATTCCAATTATGATTACAAAAAAGTGGACACTGAAGTAGTAAACAGGGTAGGTTATCTAATTATTATATGAGCTTTTCGTAACTTCGTTAATCTCTAAAAGCCTTATAAATTTACTTATAATATTTATTCTTTTTAAAGGCTAGTTAGCTACTTTAAAAATATAGAAAAATGCAAAAAAAGTTTATTTCTCTGCGTACTTTAACTAGGTATAATTTTTTTTTCAAAGACTCTTACCTTTTTTTCAAAACTGAAACATTTTTAAATTTTGCAGTAATATAGGAGTCGTAGTGGGTAGGGCTGACTCCTCTCCGTCGTTTTTTCTTCATCTCAGCAACATCGGTAAAACGGTTTCCTTTCATGTCTCTTCATTCGAACAAAGTTGCGGGTCAGGTGAAGAGAAGGATGGGACACAAGGGTCATGTCATTTCTGGTTAAAAATTGACACAAAGTGTTGTATGAGCAGGAGTTATCATGATGGCAAATACCTGTCGCTCAATATCTTCCAGGATTTACGAATTTTTTTAACATTTTCGTTGGTTAGGTTCATGGAAGGATGACCAGAGTAAGATTTGTTATCAAATGATATTTCACCTCCTTTGAATCGAGAAAACTATATACTCTTACTTGTGCTGTTGTTTTTTTTTTTTTAAATTTTTTTTTTTAAATTTTATTTTTGGTATATGTACGTTGCACTTATTAATTAGGGTTAAGGCAGGTAAGAGTACGCACTTAATTCTTATATTTACATAGCGCCTTTGTTTTAATTTAAGTAAAAATAAAATGGTTGTGTTACAAAAAGAATATTTATTTAAAATTATTGCTAATGATAAAAAATCATAATTTTGAAATTTTAATAGGAAAAAAATGTTATTTCTCTAACTTGCAAAAACGTACTCTTACAAGCACTTGCTTTTAAGAGTACGCATAGGTTATTTTGAGGCATTAACAATTTTCACAAATAAATTTTTACAATAAATATTTTTCCCTTAATTTTATACATTTTAGAATTTTATTCGGAGTAACACTTGTCATATCCATATTATATACTTGAGAAGCATCGAAGTGATACTTCGAATAACGTGTTTCTAAATTGTGGAAAAACCTATTTACTTGTGTCTGACTGAAGCTCACCATTCTCGCTAATGAATATTTTTCTAGTCGACGAAAAATTAAATTCTATCTTTTACAACTATCTGCTATGTTTTTCCTGCTATTTTTCTTCTTGTCATTAAACCTATGTGATATATTATTTTATACAACATATCCAGATGCAGTTCTTTAACCTTGCTATAACGTTATTCAATAAAATATGATATCTAATTCGCGAATCTGTTCAGCCAATTGTTGCCCCATAATTTCTCAAAATATTCTTTTGGATCGCCCAAGGGAGGATGGAACGTTTCTAGGTTTAAGTCTTTTTCTATGAGTGCATTACGCTATATCCAGTTTCCTTGTTATAGTTCTTTTGTTTCTTCATTTTTTATTTTTTCTTGGATATTTTTCAAAATACTTTCTGTAAATATCAATTTCCAATTTAATTTTCGTTCATAACTCATCGTTCAAAAACCCGTTTAAAAATAAATAGAAATTTTAATAGAAACGTACGTACTCTTATCAACTTTTAGGGTGCATACTCTTATAAGAATCTGTTTTAGTCAGTTAAACGTTAACAATTAAAAATTAATTGTATCTTTGAGTTTGTAGATGAAATTTAAATGAAAATAAAATGTATTTGGAATATATAAAGGCAATTATCTTACCTTTTGAATGAACTGAAGACAAAATACACTCTAATTGCTTTTACAAAATAACTAAATAAAATTTGGCGCGAATTGAATAATATTTGGTCAACTATAAATAGGTATCGTGCTAATCCCTATATAAACTACTAAATTCGATATTCACGGTATTCATAGACAAGATAAAAACCTATTTAAATTGTGTGTACTCTTACATGCCTGCGTACTCTTACCTACTTTTACCCTAATTTTATGTTAATTCTGTAGTAATTTGTTGCCGTAATTCGGAATTTATTACTCTATTTGCGTTTAGCAGGATTTCATATTAAATTTTAAAGTGAGAAGTCTCCTTATAGCGAAAGCATCAAATATAAAAAAATATTTATACTAGAATTTTTGTTGTTCTAACACAGGGTGAAAAAAAAAATTTTATAGGTAGCTAATTATAACCCTTTTACTTCGCATCAAGGGTTCACGAGTAAAGCACTATTAATTAAGCTAGCGTTTGTACGATGGCTAGAAAATATTTGTAGTGTCTGAATCTAAAAGGTATTTGTAACAGAATTTGTTACTGTTTTGTTGTTGTAAAATAGTGTGAAGAAGTTTTGAAAAATTTGTAGCCTATTCTGAAAGATCATCTATAAGTTCTGACCTAGTAACAATTCTATTTACTAGTCAAATGAAGCTTGCATTTACTGTAAATTATACAATAAAATAGCAACAATTTCATCTTCTTTTTTTTTGATGTTTTGGCTATGGGGGGGGCGGTAGTTCAACTTAATATAAGTGTGAATTGCTGTTAAACGGAAAGAGCAGTAAATTAGCACATAATTAGCACAAAATCAATTAATAGATGCGATATCATTTAATGATGGTGGAGGGTCTAGCTTAATGTTGGTGAATTTCTTTCTACTATTAAGGGGGATCACTGGTGTGACCGCCGAAAAAAAGGTAATTATTTGGGAACTTTTTTAAAGAAAACTACTGTATGAAATGTTTTAATATTTTAGGGATATGTTCGTTGATATATAATAAATGCATGATACAATTTTTGGACTAAAAAACTGAAAATTCAGTGAGTTATTCACGATCTCCTAAGGTTCCAAAAAAAGTCCTCCCACTGCTGCAGTGATAGCGCCCTTCACAGTGCCTGAAATTAAAAACCAAAAAGCCTATTAAACTAGAAAGTATTGCCCATGCCATGAACCTCAGTCGACGAAAAAAAGTAGAAATTTAACAACATGGCGGAGTTTTTGAAAAAAAGTTGCAAATTTTTCGCGAAAATTTGATGATTTTTAGCTTGCAAAAATTACATTTTTTATTCGATCGGAAAAGTAGAGGTTCATGGCACGAAGGGACATATATAAAAGAAGCTGAAATAAGAATGAAATCGATTGGATGATTTGTCTTCGAGTTATAACTGCAGAAAATTTGAAAAATGTAGTTTTTCTTTACATTACCTTTTAATCATTGAGAATTTTTACTAAAATTATTTACGATTTACTCACTATAACGATCATGGTAAAACTCGATGAGTCGTTTAAATGGGCCAGGGTCTAGCTGCTCCACAACATGTGACTGGCCGTCACGTTCAGAAACTCCCGAATTATTAACCTTCATACATTTCTCAACACCTCAAAGTTAACAATAAAAATCAGAATCCGCTCTTCAGATGGCTGTAACTCAAAAGCTATTTGAGATATGCACGTAAGTTTTTAGTATGTCATTTTTAAAGGTATAGACTATCAAAAACATGCAAAAAAATTGCCCAATTTTTTTTTAAATATATCCCCCTTAATATTCGGTACAGAATGTGTCAAATGTGTATAAATAATACGATCACCATATAGGTATATGCAAACAAAATGGTCCATCCGTGATCACAGCTGCGAATGGCGTGATATTATACGTCCATTCAACTTTAAATAAAATAATATTATTAAAAAAAAAATTAATTGTATATCAGTCTAAAACAGTTTTTCCTTTTTACTAAATCCCTGTTATTTTTCAATTAAATATTACACATGAGTAATTATCTCGAATGAAAAAAAAAAAGTTTCTTTTATGTAGATGTTCGAGAAAAGAATAAAAATATATTTAATTCAACGAAATTGTATGACGGCTTTTGTTTTTCATTGTGTTTTGTGATTAGGGTTGCCAGGTCTTAAAACCGAAAAGCTGGATAGATCAGCCAGTTAAGCCGGACATTTGGGTAAAAAAGCCGAAAACCTTCAATTTTTTAGTTTTAGTATAACACGACCATTTTTAAAAAAATAAAACAAGGCTTTTTTATCAATTACCATACAATTTTCTTAAATTCTTATGAAAGAACAATAAAATTTAATGAATCAGTTTTCTTTATTATTAATCATTCAATATTCATTACAATATTTATTTCAATAATTGCATGGCAATAGTAGTTAGCAGTAACTATAGTAACTACTACTATTGCAATTTGCAATGGAAAACAAAATTAAACAAAACACTAATGAACTAAATAAGCTTTAAATTAATTGTAACATTAAGTAATTAATATTTTTCTTTAGCAGACATCTGCTTCAAAAGCTCATTTTCTTTTAAAATTGAGTTGTAAAATTCTTTACAAGTCAAATTTTTAAAATTGAATTGTACAACCAACATTTTGACTACAGTTTCGACATTTAATTTGTTGCGTTCTTTTGACCATTGTTGACCTATTAAAGAAAAAACTCTTTCAACGTTTGCATTATGACCCGGAATGGAAAAATAACATTGACAAACAATAAGGAATTCTGAAAAGCACTGAATTACAAAAAAAAAAAATTAAAAAGGATTCATGAATTAAATAACAAGCGGAGCGAAAGCTAACACGTGACAAATGAAAAAAAAAAAAATAAAACAATCGTCAAATTTAAAAAGCCTAACAAAAGCTGTCAAATTTGGCCGGACACGCAACCAAAAAGGCTGACTGTATCCGGCTTTATCCGGACACCTGACAACCCTATTTGTGATGCTGATGATGAGTGATTCCTTTTTCTACTGGGCGGGGACACTGTAATCATAATAGTGGAATTATTTACTAGTGAGGAATGTTTTTGACAGATATATGTAAGTACGTGTATATATATATATATATATATATGTATGTGTGCAATATATAGCCACAATAACAATACCCGTATAAATATGTATTAAATTTAACGCTACTTACCCGTAGAAAATTGAATAATGCCTCATATGTGGAAGAGTAAAAATGTTATTATTCGATGGCTTGATATCATTATATGCATTATTATACATACTGTTACGCGCATTCATGTTCAATTCTTTACGTAAGCTAATAATTCCACTCAAAGGTATTCTCTGTTTGTACCTTTAAAAAAATGTATGATCCATTTCACTTAAATTTAACCATGTTTTATCATTTTGAATTTAAATAATTTTCGTTTTCTTGGCATTATCTCTTTCATTATTCCATTTACGTAAATTTCAAGTTTGCAATTTATTTTTAAAGAAGAATAGAAAATTGTTTTGTTTCGAATAAAAAAATTATTTTTTTTTTAACGATGACTCATAATCAATTGTATTTGAAATGGGATATATAATCAAATATGTATACACACACCGGCAGAATTAGCGGAACATACAAAAAATCTGTGAAAATCAAACAAAACAGTTAATTTCAAGAAAATATTAATCTTATTTAATTATTCACTTAAAATTACATGTTCATAAGTCGATATATCTTTATTTTCGGTAGCAAAAGAAGTAACCATATAAAATGGAAAATTTTTGGAACCTTGTGTCGTCTACCAAGTAAAGGTGTTGAAGTGATAATTCCCAATTTTGATGAAACTTGGTAGGTATGTAGAACACAAAAAAATAACAGACAGGTATTTTTTTTATCGGACAAAAACGCCATTTAAAGGGTGAATTCCACCCCCAAAGGTGGGTTAAAAATTTAATTTTGTTAAATTACTCGAAAGCTATAACAGCTAAAAAAAAGTTTAAATTGACACAACCCTTCATTTTTAAAGATCTTTCCACTGATGTACTCAAATCCACGGTCGGACCTACTGGAGGGGCCTTAACTATAAAA
This sequence comes from Brachynemurus nebulosus, assembly GCA_035578155.1. Taxonomy (NCBI): domain Eukaryota; kingdom Metazoa; phylum Arthropoda; class Insecta; order Neuroptera; family Myrmeleontidae; genus Brachynemurus; species Brachynemurus nebulosus. The sequence continues at coordinate 8,994,863 of JAPWDM010000020.1, read as the reverse complement.
TTGAGGGTAAATTTTGAAATAGGGTGAATATGGTTCGACCAATCCAAATACTAATATCAAATATAAAAACTACATCAAAAATACTAGATTACCTGTTGCTGCTGAAAGCCGTTACGTTAAAGCTAAAAGCTCGAATGTCAATCTAAAATCTTACATGTGCACTTAATATTTTACTTATATTATCTTTAAAAATAACTTTTTAAATAGTTTTACTTATTGTATCTATACTCTACAATTAATATTTAAACAAAAATATTGGATAAAATTTTATTATAATGTTATTCGTAAAAAATTAAGCCCTGTATAGAAATTCCGGTAGCTTTAGTTAATATTGGAAACTGATGAAATATTTTAAAAACACAATCGGTAGAGGCAATATTTAAATTGACGTAGCATGTAATTGTTTTAGAGCTCGAAAAAATATACAGCAATATTAACATATATAAATCCAGAGCCGTAGTTATTAACGGGTCTTCAGAAAAAATTAAATATTTACTATACCCCATTTTTAGTACAACCTACTTTCGATTTTCCAACATTGGTGAATTCCGTTGGGATCACTATTATTTCACAGATATGCGAGTAATATTTTTACAATGAAGCCTTTTATATTTTTAGTAGTGATTGTGTAATATTAAATTTCCTTTAGAGTACTATTTTACTTGTTAATAAAAATGCTGGATCATTAATTTTAAAAGAATAATTTATACTGTAAAGTAAAAAAGTAAAATTTTACCTCTACCGATTTTATTTTTAAAATATTTCAAAAGTTTCCAATATTACAAATTTGGGAGGACATGTCTATATAGTGCATCGCTCCGCTCGTCTAACGACTCTAAAGTAGTTATATATTCATATTTTAATAGAATATCTAATTTCCGTATTACGAGACCTTTTCGTAAATATCCATAGTGCTAATTTTAGGAAGACTTTAGTTTCCGGCCCTTTTTGAGGTCCGGTTTGAGGAGAACATTTCTAAACTCACGAAGAGTTTTAATCTCGGCACAGTGAAAAAATTTGTGTTAAAATTAACACATTTCGCATGTCCAGAACGGTTCACTCAATTTTTTTGTGTTATTTTAACACAAAGCATATGTGTCAAATCTATACACAAGATTTGTGTCAATGATTTAACACAAAAGGACATACAATTTGCGTTAATTTTTCAGATTTATCAGAGTTAGTTGTTAAACTCTTTTATTCAATATTTTAATTCTACTGAAGCTTAAGATATCTGAAAGTCGTCAAAAATTATAACGATTTTGTTCATATATTATTATAAATGAGACTCAAAGAACGCAAAGTAAGTCAGTTCTTTGTAACAGTTCTTACTTGTGTCCATATATATCTACGAAAATATACATGTATAATAAAAAAGATGAGATTAGTTCATATTATTAAACAAAACCCAAAAATTGTAAGTTTTTTCAGTTATTGACAAATATAGTTTCGTTAAACGTTTAAAAATGAAAGTTTTCTTACATTATAAGGTTATTTTGTTACAGATTCAGTTAAAAAAAATCATGTGAGCTTATTTGAGATTGTATTATATAATATACAATTTTACATGTAAGTAAGCTTACATGATTTTTTGTAACTTAATCTGTAACAAAATAACCTTAAAATGTAAGAAAATGGTTTCATTTTTAAACGTTTAATAAAACTATATTCGTCAATAACTGAAAAAACTTATAATTTTTCGGTTTTGTTTAATAATAAGAACTACTCTCATCTTTTTTATTATATATATTTTGGTAGATATATATTCTAATCTAATTTAGGTACTTTTACCATTATTTTGCTCTACACAAATATTATGTTACTTCTTTGTTGTTCAAAATAGGTTAACATTTTTATTCTGTTAAATCGAAATTTGTGTTAATATTTTCATTTAACACAAACACGAAATGTTACATTAACGCAGGGTTGTGTTACTTATTTAACACGAAAATTTTAACCACTAGTTTTTTTTAGGCAGAACACTAATTTTTTTACTGTGTGACAACGTAATATCCCATAAAAGAAGCTTTTGAACTATTACTCTATGTAAACTAGTTTTCGAGAAAAATTAATTTTTTTTTTGAACAAAAATTCGCTATGTTATGTAGGATGCTGCCATAAATGTATTTTTCAAATTGTACATGCATTTATAAATATAAAAAAGGTTTAGAAGAACTGTACCTAATAGTAAAAAGTAGCATTCCGCTGAAATATCAAAAAATCAAGACCACCACTACTACTTTAAGATACTATTACTACTTCAGGAAAGAATGGTGGAACCGCTGTGAAATATAATGAAATAGTTGAACGGCTTAAACTGCTACCCAGTGGTTAAATTTTCTTCTGATTTTATGTAATAAAAATTATACGCATTGACGAATGAAAAATAAATAAATTTTTTCAGTTCCATTTCTCCACCATACCTACTCTATTTCATCGATTTTATTTATTTATGAATATTTATAAATATAAATACCTGTACTTACCAAGTACGTAGATACATTTACGTATACAAAACCAATTTTGGATATAAGTGGATATAAATGATTGGCGGTATCAATAATACAAAATTATTATTACAACAGAACTGATATAAAATGAAAACAGTTTTTTGTTAACGCATAAAGTGTGTGCGAACATTATTAACGAATTTTACGAATTCTATCAATTCCTCCCCGTTTATTTTTCCCTATTGACTCTGGAGATTTTATTTGGTGTATACTTATCATGAATAAAAGTAATTTATTTTTATATATATATATATATATATATATATATATATATATATATATATATATATATATATATATATATATATATATATATATATATGTATATCATACAATGTGTTACAGAGCTAAATTTTCAATTCATGAGAATAATATGAAAATTTTCAACGGTGCGATTTCTGAATACATAGTAAGGTATCGGAAATGTACTAAACAATTATATAGCCCCAGTTTAATATCCCCAATTAACATTTAATTTAAGGTATTATGTCTCAAAAAATAATAAGATTCAGTGATTTATTATGTTACAAAAATTTCATTTTTAATAAGTGAAAGGACTAATGTAATGTGTTAGTTAATAAAGTGAAGATGTCACTGTTACTTAAACAAATGTCAGCCGATACTTTGTTTTATTCACACATCTTGATGGTATCCAAGTCTTGATAAACATTAAATTGACACGAATATCTAATTCATGTAAAGCAAATTCCGTCAATATACTTTCCGGACATATTTCTCGAATTTGTAACTAGAACCAGTATTTTGCCTAAATCGAAGGCCGGTTTCTTCCTTGTTGATCTGCCGTTTGCATCGCATCTCCTCTTGGATGAGCTCAAGAAATGATACTCGTAGTATAATTCGCCCAGGTTTCTACCTAAACCAGAGGTATATTTCATGCGTCATAATTAAGTTGAAGCATAGTTGCATATTCTAGACAGCTATGGCCCCAAATTAAAAATTTCAGGAAAGTATGTAAATGATAATGTTTAGCTAAGTTGCTGGTGTCATATGTATAATTTTGTAGACATTCTGATGTAAAAAATTTATATAGTACCATACATATTTTCTCAGGCGAAAAAATGTAAAGTTCCATACCTTGTATACTTATTCTGAGAATAAGAATTATATTGAGCAACTGAATGTTAATAATATATTAACTTCCTAAAACTTTTTAAAACTAATATCATTATTTTTTCTATGTAGCCTCTAATACTGGCAGTCTAAAGAGTGATCGCAAATTTCGCCTATTTGGCAGCCCTTGAAATCTAACTTCAAATGTATGCTAAATGATAGTTTATGATGAGACTTTAATCTTCTGAAAATTTCAGATTGAGGCTGCATTCGATTCTCGAGATATCGAGGGTCAAAGTTGTCAATTTCGTATGTCGGTATGGGTTCACAATTCATTACATTTAGAAGATAACTCTGGTCAACATTTGATATACGGAGTATCTCTAGATCTCACTAGGGTACCCTATAGGGTTTTTGGGGTCGCTGATTTTGAATTCGGGGTCGGTTGACCTCTATCGCGTCAGGTTCAAGGTCATTTGAAGGTCAAAGAGCGAATAAATGCCTTAAAAAATCTGAAAAAAATTTAGGTAGAGGTTTTCTAGACCCCAAAAACCCTAGGGTACCCTAGTGAGATCTACAGATACTCCGTATATCAAATGTTGACCTGTGTTATCTCCTGAATGTAATGAATTGTGAACCCATACGGGCATACGAAAACGACAACTTTGACCCTCAATATCTCGAGTACCGAATGAAGCCTCAATCTGAAATTTTAAGGAGAATAAAGTCTCACAATAACCTATCATTTAGCATACATTTGAAGTTAGATTTTAAGGGCTGCCAAATAGGCGAAAAATGGCTTGTTTTTGCGGTTACTCTTTTAGCTTTGAATAAAGGTTTTCCTATAATCTTAATACAAATTGTAAAAAAATACATATTATCTGCTACATTTCAAATTTTTACTACTATTACCATTGTACAATCAATAACAATGTGTTGTCTCATAATTAATGTGTGCATGTTTCTGTATATAAGTTAGTTATTCTATCGTAGAAACCGAACGGCAGAACAAATTTTAATAAAGAAGGTTTTAGCATAAACCCTGTATTATACAAGATATACATGATGTATGTGACGCCACAGAAAATATGATGGCTACAAAATTTAATATAAATTGCAAATAACACAGAAATCTTTAATTAAGTGTATTGAATTAACCCATCAAAGGCCACTCCGAATTCTACTTGTCGAATTTCAATAAAAGTTTACATAGCGATCAAAATGTAATTCTTATATAAATTCCGAAAGAAAATTGTAATGTATTACCAGGGAAGGGAGGGTAGATTAAGAGGGTGGATTGAATTGTTCCACGGTTACCACCACATTTGTAATATAAAGGGAATTGTAAGGAAAAGTGGTAGCTGTGGATGCATTTAAGTTAAAATATTTTAGTTCAAAAGTTGTAGATTTTGGGACGCGGTTATTTTACGATAAAAAGTATTACCGAGATGCAGTTACAGGAAATCGGAAAAAAATCAACATTCAATATTTAACAGTAAGATATTTGAATTATATTTTAGAATAAAATATAGAAATTAATTACAAAGCTTTATTCATATAAAATTCTTTAAATCAATGATGTTACATATGCAAACTGATTGGGTGAGATTGGAGGGTTTCCGCAAGTTACACGAAAATATCCAAAATGTCTTAAACATATTAAATCAAATATTAAATCAAAAATACCGAATCAGGTTGCATAATTATGTGAATTAAATATTAAGAAAGGAAGCGCATATTAATTACCTCTTCCTGAGGGATTCACATAGCACACCACAAAAGTATTCCTTTAAAAACTTCACACTTGAAACTATATCACTGAATCATCCTATCGACCAGTTTTTGGGCCCTCAAGCCAAGCGACGCTAATGCACCCTTCTTTTCTCCTTCATTCATCGTTCGATTTCATATTTCCGGCGTTTTGCTGATCTAGCGATTTAATCAAAGACTTCATTGTATAACTTCAAATCTATTCAATTCTAAATTAATCAGTACAGTAGTGTTTAACATTAAGTTTACAGTATGTTATTATGTGGTTAGAAAGTGGATACAGTAGCGGGCAAAATTTAGATTATATTACAAAATTATGATATTTTTTCTGCCAGCATGCAATAAATATCCTGAATAGAGTACGATAACACCCCCCCCCCCCCAAAAAAAAAAGCTTTAATTTTTAAGTAGTAAGTCTTTTAATATTCGATGTCAAAAATTTGAACATAATATATATATATATATATATATATATATATATATATATATATATATATATATATATATATATATATATATATATATATATATATATATATATATGTAGTAATGTGAATTGTTCGTGACAGGCCATTTTTAAATACCTATATTAAAATTTTATGAAACAGAAAGAAAAAGAAAAGTACAAATAAAGACATTCCATTATTCCCCAAAGCAGAATATTTTTTATCTTTCTGTAACGGTTAATACTAAGACGGAAAACTTTGTGGATTGTTTTGGGCTCTTCATTGAGTGGATTGTTTCGGACTTGATAACAGCTTATAGATGAATTTTTAGCTTATACCGTGTAAAAAACGTTCCTTCTTATATCTTTCTGCAGCACTTATTTTAGCTTCTGTGGAAATGTCCACCGTCGCGTCGCTTGACGTTCTGCTTTAGGCCATTCTTACTTTAAGTTACGTGGAAAAATTTCACTACTTATAAAAATGATTTACATACAATATTGTACGCAATAAGTTGAGAATGAGTTAAAGTGTGTATAAAACTTGTATCTATTTTTGACTGATTAAAATTTACGTTGATCCTGGCGATGTAGAAATTTATTACTTAACATTTGTAAATTAAAAAATTAAATTTTGAATTTAGAGCAGCTTTTCTATTTCAGCTTATATGGATTCCATACTTTCATAAATGTTAATCGCTGCTAATATTAGGTCTCTAGTAACCTGTAAGAGTCCCAAAGCTAGACAAAAATTTTCAGATGCTGTTGATTTCACAATGAACTGACGTTACTTGGGTAAACTTTTCGATATTGACTGCTACTGTAAAGATGAATTTAAAAAGGCTAGCGTTAGTCTTACAAATGTATTGTCATTATTAAAAATTAATAGAGAAACTTAGCTTAATTAACGTTACAATTTTTTTGAAATTTTGTTTTAGTGCTACAATAATATATTCCTTTAACATGAATAAACGAGATGTAATAAAGTTGTATATCTCACAACCACAAGTTGCTGGGACATATTGCGAATAAATTACAACATTTATTTAAAATAAAAAATCATCTTTGAAATGTTAAGTAAATGCATCATGAGTGAACAGTAATTTTTTAGGAATTTATTATTACGAATTTATTTGTATTATAATCAGTTATTATAAACAAAAATAATACATTATTATACAACAAAAACTGATGCTTCCAAATTTTAAATTAGCGATGATTAAATGTTTAGTTATAATACCAACAAACAAACAGAATTAATAAATATAAATATTAAATATATAATTACAGCTACGCGAAGCTAGTGCCGCAAATTTTTTTTCTTTTTTGATGTTTTTAATTTTTTTTTTCTAATTATATAATTAAATCAAAAAAGAATTTGGCGCTTCGATGGGGCAAATTTAAGAGTATGTTATTAGGAGAAAATATTTTGATGATTAAAAAACTTTTTTTATTGTTTTAATGCTAATTTATATGCCAAAATGTTTAAATAATATACATAAAGACAACTTATTATTGCTAAAAGATACAGCTAAGGCAATTTTATATTCGGAAAGGGCATTTAAAGGGCAATTTTTTAAGCTATCACACGTTGATTGGGAAGTTGATTTAAAAAAGATAGGAAAATTTTCGATGCGCCAACGTCGCCTAGCTAATTTTGTTACAATCAGTTATTATAAAAAGAGATAGTACATCATTGTACAACAAAAACTGACGCTTCCAAATTTTAAATTAGTGATGCTTAAATGTTTAGCCATGGGACCAACCAACAAAGTAATTGTACTAACTTATCGTTAGATGGCAGGTCAGCTGTAATTTTAATTTTGATGATTAAGTAGTGTTATTTGTCGTTAGATGGCTGTAGTTGAAATATTGATTTTTCTAATAGAAAAATTAGGCATTTGATATATAATAACAGTTGCAAAATCATACAAATATGGTTAATCATATATTTTAATATATTTTACTTTTAATAATTGTATTTAAAAAATTTAATTTTAATTAATATAGGTATCATGTAATTTAATCCAAATATTATACATATTTAATGTAATGTTATAATGTACAGTATATCATACATCCACACTAAATTGGTCATAATTATTATATATATATATATATATATATATATATATATATATATATATATATATATATATATATATATATATATATATATATAATAAATTGTTACCTCTAATTTCGCCAAAAAAATTAAGCTTATAATTTCGTTATTGACTTTATTTGGCGATAAAATATTAACAGCAGCAAAAAGAACTTTAAACAATATCAAACATGTCGACCGGTTTCGGTGTGTCAAAACACCATTCTCAAGACAAGAAAAGAAAATAAAAATTATTTTAAAAAAATAAATAAATAAAATGAAAGAACAGAAAATCTTCTAGTTTGGATCAAGACAATATCAAAATACGTGCATCCTCATAAATAAAATAAGAAAAATGAAAATGATATAATCATACATCGATGTACGAACTTGTAAACAAGAATAAAATACCCCTGTCGCAGCATCTGCATAACATAGCGAATTTCCAAATCTTGGGCACTGGCGGATCTCATCTAAGACCTGTACCTATTTAAAATAGTTTAGCTTTCTAAGAGTAAAAGAATTTTTAAAATCGGCTGGGTAATTAGTTTTGGTATTTTTGGGGACCCAAGAACCCGAACGAATTTTGTGCAGCATAGTTGTATCCATCTAAAATAATTTAGTTCTCTAGCAGTGAGAAATTTTTTAGCATCGGTTCGATAGCTTATTACTGGCGTTTTCGGATCTGCAAGATCCCGGTGGACCTCATTAAAAAATCAGCTCGACCGTATATTCTAGGTGGACTTTATGTAATATATATATATATATATATATATATATATATATATATATATATATATATATATATATATATATATATATATATTCAAAACCCGTTGTGTAGCATTCTACGCCGCATTTGCATCCGCCGGACAGTTGTGGATCTCAGATAACACAACCTGTACCTATCTAAAAATAGTTTACCTCGGTAATAGTAAAAAAGTTTCAAAATCGGTCAGTTATTTTATTTTTGACACTTTTAGGTCCTACTGACACTGTCAGACCTTACATAACGTAATCTATATGTATCTAAAATAGCTTAGCTCCCCAACAATGAAAAAATTTTCAAAATCGGTCGGTTAGTTTATTTTTGACACTTTTGGATCCGATGGACCCTGGCAGACTTTACATAACGTAATCTATATTTATCTAAAATAGTTTAGCTCTGTAAGAGTGAAAAAATTTTCAAAATCGGTCGGTTAGTTTATTTTTACCACTTTTGGGTTCCATGGACCCTGGCGGACCCTAAATAACGTAATGTATGTCTATCTAAAATAGCTTAGTTCCCCAACAGTGAAAAAATTTTCAAAATCGGTCGGTTAGTTTATTTTTGACACTTTTGGATCCCATGGACCCTGGCAGACCTTACATAACGTAATCCATATTTATCTAAAATAGTTTAGCTCTGTAACAGTGAAAAAATTTTCAAAATCGGTCAGTTAGTTTATTTTTGACACTTTTGGGTTCTATGGACCTTGGTGGACCTTACATAACGTAATTTATATTTATCTAAAATAGTTTAGCTCTGTAACAGTGAAAAAATTTTCAAAATCGGTCAGTTAGTTTATTTTTGACACTTCTGGATCCTATGGACCCTGGCAGACCTTACATAACGGAATCTATATTTATCTAAAACAGTTTAGCTCTGTAACAGTGAAAAAATTTTCAAAATCGGTCAGTTAGTTTATTTTTGACACTTTTGGGTCCTATGGACCCAGGCGGACCTTACATAACGTAATCGATATTTATCTAAAATAGTTTAGCTCTGTAACAGTGAAAAAATTTTCAAAATCGGTCAGTTAGTTTATTTTTGACACTTTTGGGTCCTGTGGACCCTGGCGGACCTTACATAATGTATTCTAAATCTATCTAAAATAGTTTAGCTCTGTAACAGTGAAGATTTTTTTTAAAATTGGTCGTTTAGTTTATTTTTTACAATTATGGGATCAGTAAATCCTGGCGAAACTCATACAAGTCTAGTACTCTAACCGTAAGAAAACGGTTCTAAGGATCTCATATAACTTATGGCAGTCCGTAAGCTTCTTGCGGACATCATTTAATTAATTAATTCAAATACTTTAACTTACTAACTGTGAAAAAATTTTTAAAATCGATTGGTTAATTAATTTCTGGCCTTTTTAGGTCCCGAAAACCTTGACCTCACATAAAATACCTTAAATCCATTTGAAATGGTTTAATTTTTTAACATTATTAATTATTAGTGAAAAAATTTTCAAAATCGATTCAAAATATTTTTCCGTGCATACATATGTACATTATACATATTTTGTTTTGTTTCATATATTTAATAATATTATATCATAACATAATCTTCAATTTCTTGTTTACTTAAAAATTCAATAAAAAAAAAAAAATTCTTCATTACATTAGCTTAGAAAATCTGTTTAATTTACATTTTTTAACATGGGATAGAACCATGCTAATTATAATGCAATAAATGAGAAACAAAACTCTATACATGTGTGTGTTATAACACATATATGTGAATATACTTCAGTTGTTCTCACAAAATTCTTTAATAAAAAAGTGAAATATTTTTATACTTCATAAAGAACTGAGATAGAAATATAAATTACTTATTACAATGACAAAGAGAGCAAAATAAGCCAATAGTGAAAATTACGATTTTCTCGAAAACTACTTAACATAGAAAGAAAATTATAAGAACATTTTCTTCTTATTTTCGTCTTATGATAAGATCGAATGATAAAAAATGGCCAGAAAACCTACTTCTGGGCATCCGACGTGTCTGGCTAACGAACTTAGCCAAGCCAATTCAGAATCCAGTCCGCACACAAAATTTCATAAGCGTTAGACGTTTCGTTCGAGAGTTATCGTGGGAACACATAAATATATGTATATATATATATATATATATATATATATATATATATATATATATATATATATATATATATATATATATATAAATTTTAGTTAATATCATTTTCGTATTCTAGGGACCTCAAAACAGATTTCTGCCATAGTCCCGGACTCAGATTGCGTCATGAGACCTACTGTAATAGCTGAATTTCGAGTTTTCGAAATTCGCTAAAAGACAATAAAAAAGACAGAAAAAAGAACAAATCATTTTGAAAACATCTGCAAAACACCAGACACCCCCATAAATCGTCCAAAAAATATAATATGAAAAACACAAATGTGAAAGAATTTTTTAAGAAATGTTTATCTTTTTGTCTTTTTGTCTTTTTTATTCTTAATAAAATTGTCTTTTTTATTCTTGTTTACAAGTTCGTACATCGATGTATGATTATATCATTTTCATTTTTCTTATTTTATTTATGAGGATGCACGTATTTTGATATTGTCTTGATCCAAACTAGAAGATTTTCTGTTCCTTTATTTTATTTATTTATTTTTTTAAAATGATTTTTATTTTCTTTTCTTGTCTTGAGAATGGTGTTTTGACACACCGAAACCGGTCGACATGTTTGATATTGTTTAAAGTTCTTTTTGCTGCTGTTAATATTTTATCGCCAAATAAAGTCAATAACGAAATTATAAGCTTATATATATATATATATATATATATATATATATATATATATATATATATATATATATATATAAATTCCCAAATATTAATTAACTTAGCTAAGTTTTCTCCTAATATGTTAGTCGTAAAACTTAAATTCGAATATAAAATAATTCTTAAAATAAAAAATTATAAATTCCTTGTAAACTTCCAAAATATCAATTTTAGGTATACGAATATCCACTTAATAAATCCCTAACACTGACTGACTGACTCACAGACAACGCACAGCCCAAACCGTTGGGTTTAGAAGGATTAAATTTTGCACAGTGCTTCCTTATATAATAAAGGTGAGCACTAAGAAAGGATTTTTCAAAATTCTTCCCCTAAGTGGGTTAAATAGGGGATGCAAATTTGTATGTAAATTCGTCATTTCTGAAGTTAGAGATAAGTATATAAAAATACGTTACTATGGGCTATTAAAATAAATAATATCTTATTTAATAAATCTTTAACGCTAACTGAAATCCTGTAATGTTGCCGATGGTAAATCCCAGCGGGTGGGTATATGGCTAGTCTAATATAAATAGTTTAAATTTACATTTTTTTAAATTTATATAATTATGATAAAAAAATAAGATGATTAATTTAAAAAAAAGTTCCGGACAACAAACAAAAATTATTTTAAAAAATGCTGTGTGTGATCATCCGATATTAAGCTGAGAAAGTTGAAATAACGCTCAGATAAAATGTTAGTAATAATCCCCAACGAATCTAAATTTGCTATCAAAAATACCGAATTCTATCTAAAATAAGAAAATTCGAATTGACTTCCGGTATAACCGGAAGCGGCTCCATATTAGAAATATTTTATTTAAATTCTTCTTAATCGGAAACCTTCACAACCAAATTTTCAGAAATATATTTTAAAATAAGACAATTGAGATTAACTTCCGGTATAACCGGAAGCGGCACTAAACTAAAAATATTTTATTTAAAATCTTCATAACCGGAAACCTTCATAACCAACTTTTCAGAAATATATTCTACTTAGAGGACCATAAACTTTTAATGAATATTCTATTTGAATCACCCTGTACATAACCATTTGGGGGACCACATTAAAATGTGGTTAAGATTGATCGGGAGGTTAATATTTATATTCCCTGTAAATTTCGACTCAATAGCTTTAATAGTTTTTAAGTTAAATCGGTTCGTACCTTGTGGTAATGGAGACACAGCAACTATCTCTATCATGAAATCTGCAGTGTGCATTTTTGTGTACCTTAGGCTCGTAGGTAGTCAGTGCCTCACTGGTATTCACCCAGTGTAGATCAATCAAACAACAATGGATTTGATTGTTGTTAGCACTGTAGAACCCCCACACGCAGCGTTTTGGTATAACACATATGTATGCGAAGAAGGGTCACGTGACTGCCACCTCTATTTCGATTACGCACACATACACAGTGTAGCGCGCCAATACAAAGTAAACACCGTGCACGTATATAACATATTTTCTATCTCTTACTGGTTACACTCCTTCCAGTAGTGGAGAGATACGTATTGTACCTCTGTCCTCTGTGGTTCGTACAAACAGACAGACAGACAGACAGACACTTTTTTTTTTAAAGTTAGATTTGGCATATTTGTCGAATTTGCTAACTGAAAAAAACACTAATACCTAAAAAATCGAAAATCACAGACAGACCCTTCTATTTTATTTATAGGTATTGATAATATTGGTACCAGTTTCTTTGCAATAAATTTAAAAGAAAATCAAAATATCAAAATAACTGAAACACACTGTACATTAAATTGAATATACGAATACATTGTTTGGAAAACTTATATTCACAACAGACATTTATCCATGTTTATCAACTTTTGGATATCTAAACTGGTTTTTTGTTGTTTCACACTTTGTTACCATAGAAATAAATTACTGTCGGGACAGATAATAAAATACAAAAAAACGGATGATAAACTGGAAAAATAAGACAAATACATATAAAATTCACCTTTTAAATAAAAATGATAAATAATGCTGCCTTAAATACCGATCAACAATTGTTTTTATTTTCTTTAAGTTAGGTTTGCTTGCAATATTCAGTTTGATAAATATAGTTGGAAAATAATATAATTTGTATTTGTCTCAAGAAAATTGTATTTTATGTGTTAATAATAACATGAAAAGGAGAACTTGAAGTTACCAGAAAAGTTTATATATATATATATATATATATATATATATATATATATATATATATATATATATATATATATATATTTATATATATATATTTATATTTATATATATATTATATATTTATATATTTATATATATATATATATATATATTATATATATATATATATATATATATATATATATATATATATATATATATATATATATATTATATATTTATATATATATATATTATATATTTATATTATATATTTATATATATATATATATATATGTATATATATATATATATATATATATATATATATATATATATATACATATATATAATTTTTTCCGCTAGTATATATATATATATATATATATATATATATATATATATATATATATATATATATATATATATATATATATACTAGCGGAAAAAATTAATGGATCAAAAACAAAACCAAATGTTGAGCGATTTTTGGAATGGCTGTATCTTTGTAAAAAATGTGTCGTATCGGAGTCGTAAGCAAAGCATTTTAAAGCTGGAAGTTTCTAGTTTCGAGATCTTGCGATAAACAATTTGTCGAAGCAACGTGTATCGCACAATTCTAATAAAGACACTAAAAAAAAAATTTTCGAAATTTTTTCGGTTCCTTTTATTGATCCACGGACTTGGAAAAAATTTTTCCGACCTAACCACCATATGAACAGGACAGCTTGTTCATTCAGCTTTAATTTTTTTTTTAGACCTTTCTCACTGAGATTTCGGACTTTGAATGGAAAAGGATTATTTCGACTTTGACCATCGATGTCTCAGCAACCAATGATCACACAGAAAATTGAAGATGGGTTTTAAAAACTCCAATAAATTCTCTACAAGAATTAGCCATTGTTTTTTCGAAAAAAATTTTTTTTGCATACTCTACATGAATTTAAAAAATCGAAAAAGAAGGGCTTTTGGTGGCTTTTTGGAAAATCAAGCGCTGAATTAAAAATATCGAGCAAACCACTATTGTTAAGTGTGGCTTTTACAGTTCAAGCTACCCACAAAAACCCCACCGAGTTTCAATTTAATCCACCCAGCCGTTTTTTTGTTTCATTCGACTGAATTTTTGAAAAACTTAAAGGATCATTTTTTTGCTCTTAAACTTTTATAGTCTAACAAAATTAAAAAACAAAAATTTCTCAGCTTTTTTCGCATTTTTATCAATAAGAGTATTTAAATTTATAAAGAAAAGAAAATTTCCTAAGAAATTTTCCAAAAAAAATTTTTTTTAAGAATTTTTGAAAAAATTTTTTAAAAATTTTTTGAAAGATTTTAGAAAAAAATTTTTCTTTTTGAAAATTATTTAAGAAATCTTCTTTTTTCCAGCTTTAAATTGCTTTACTTACGACTCCGATGCTACCATTTTCACAAATATACAACCATTCGAAAAATCGCTAAAAATTTGGAATTTTTTTTGATCCTTATATTTTTTCCGCTAGTGTATATATATATATATATATATATATATATATATATATATATATATATATATATATATATTAGGGTGGTTCCTTATTTTTGAAGTTTCGAAATGTTGCTATCTGACCCTCTTATGTTGTTCTAAGACGTATAAAAATAATTTGTGTAAAATTTCAGGCAAATCAGATGATGTTTAGGGGTCGCTCAAGTAAAATGAAATTTCAACCTAAACTTAGTTCTATTTTACAGTGCTGACGTGTGAAAATATTGTCTGGGAAGATACAGTGCCATATTTATCTGTTTTTATTTCGTGATATCTACTTTGTGTTTTTTTAGCCTTTTTATTAACATTTTTTACTGAAACCACATCACTTGATAAAACACTCAGATTTAGAAGTAAAAACTAAAATTTTTGCCTAACTGTTTGTAATTTTTTTGACTCCAAGATCCCAGACAATTCTTTTTGTTATAACGTCAATTAGTTAAATTCAATTCTTTATTCTTATGCTACTAGTTAGGCAGATTAATGCAAAATATCTTTAGATGTGAACACGCCGGACAAAAGCACCAATTTTGGCTTACATATTGGTTAAGTTCTAATCTTTAAGTTTTGAGTAGGATCCACTCAATTTCATCACCTGCAAGGCGGCCATCTTGAGTAATGTCCTCTAAGAACCTGTAATGTTATTGACAAGTAAATATGCTTACTAAACGTGCCCCCGACGTCGTTCGCTTTCTTACAAATTGCTGTTTTGGCACATCTATATCGGTCACTATCTACACCAGTGTTTCTCAACTGCTGGTCCGCGAAAGTATTCCGTCAGTCCGCAGAAAGTTGTGTGTAATTATTCATTACAATTTTTGTTTTAAATCAGCTAATCAAAAAACATATTTTAATGTTATCTGCTACTTCAATGCATACATTTTGTTATTTCATCATTTTTAAAATTTAGTTATTAATTGTTTTATAAAGCCGGACCTATCGATTCTGATGAAATTTGAATACGTTATAGAACAAGCCTAATTTCAATACTACGTTATTCTAATCGTCTTAAATTACTTTCCGTGAAAAAGTTCTTGAATTGCACGAATAGTACGATTATGTCGTCACAATTACCCTCTAATTAACTAACCCTAGACTTAATATTAGGAAATTAGGCAAAAACAGGTCAATTAGATATTTTTACGCAGGTTTGAAATCTGTTAACAAAATTTTAATATATTTTATTTTTTACTCTCTTTTTGAAAAATTAACTTCCAAATTTTAATCCACAACCATCTGTGTGGATGTAATTTCAACAAACTTCAAATCAATAACTAGGTCTTTAAATATGGCAATATGGCTAATTCAAACTTTTTATCTATGTCATACCATTTTCGAGATATTTTAAAAAAATTAATTTTTTACCCCAATTTTTGAAGTCCAATTTTGTGTATTGAGCTTAATTTGACTTCTGAGTTATTATATTTATAAAAAGGCCTTATGTTGTATTAAATTGATTTTATATAATCCAAAGTGCTTTGTAAAGTAAATAAATCAAAGTATCAAAATACAAAGTAAATCGATTTTTTTTTCATAATTTTAATGGAAAACGTAAAAATAAAATTGAATGAAAATTCCTAATGGTTCTGGAGATATTTACATAATTATAGTTTGTAAAGGAAGCAAGAAAAAGGGAGCGTTTCTTTTGCACGCGCGGAGTTTCCGCGAAATAACTTTTTTTAATGTGGTAATACTGATATCTCAAAAAGTAATTAACTTATGAAACTAAATCTTAGTTTACTGTAATCATTAATGTATTGCTCAGTATGCAAACTAAAATCGTCGGCTTAATAGGTACTTATTTATCGCCTACCGTAGATGAATTTTTATGCTTTAAAACGTGATTCTTTTCTAAAGGCACGCCATAGTTACAATTTTTCAAATTTTGACTTTATTATAATTTGCATACTAGAGAACACAATTTGTAATAAAATGCCGTTTGAAATTTTTGTTTCAAATGTCTTGGACCGGACTTCTCGGTGTTACAGTTTTACCTTTTTTGCGACCTCCACTTTAACGCCCTTTATAATAAAAACGAGGGAAAAGCAAAAAAAATTAATAATATAAGGAAAGAAATGTACCTCTAGTTATAAAAATACTGAGAAAAAAATGATTGGAAATTACGATTTTTTTGATCAAAAAATAAGAACGGTCTCTTAATGAAGGTATTCAAACATGGGTTGCATTTTTAATTAGATTACCTGTTGCATCGAAAGCCTGTAGCGCACTTGTAACCTGTAAAATAGCAAAAATGATTGTAGTGGAAGCTGCTTATGTAGAAAGACACTGGAAGTGCACAGAACATTGCAGCTGGATATGTCAAGGTTTTTTTTACAGCATCTATGGCTAATGATTATCGATTGGTTATTTTTAAATTTACATATTTGCAAAAACAGAAATAAAATTTGGCGGGAAAAAAGCTCTTATAAAGTCCTTTTGCAACCAGTCTTTTTGGCTTGCGGGCTTAGCCTAGTGACATTTCATGTTTATACCAAGTTTCATAAAAATTACACATTTCCCTGTGGGAAAATTCACCAAAAATATTTTAAATAGAATTTGTCTATACATATATTTCAAAATGGTCGCCATGTGGCTGATAGGGTTAAGTGGATCCTACCCAAAATTTGAAGCTTAGGGTATGGGTAGTTAGTAAAAAAAAATTTCTACTTTTGTCCAGCATGTTCACATATTTTTATTAATCTTCCTGACTATACTTAAGATTTTAAAGCAAGGTTCTCGATTTTAAACTTAAGCGATGAAATGATCCAGTATCTAAATTTTAGACATCAAAATTACAATTAGTAATAAAAGTTGAATTAAAATAAATGAAAATTATCTTATTACACATCCCCTGTATATTATGACGTATAATACACCCTGTATATTAAGAATATGTTATGTATACATCCTGTATATTAAAAATATTTTAAGATTAAATATCTATTTAATTTTAACTTTATAAATACTAGTAAATGAATTTTAATCATTTTGTCAACAAAATGTAACTATAAAATAATTTATTAGCATTGGAAAAAAAATGTGCTTAATTAGCAAAAAGATAATATGTTTGCAAATAGATTTATATATATTACTGTACAATCAATACTTGGATTACTTCTTAATATGTATACTATAATTTAAACACGTTGTATCATATAAAAATTATAACAGCTCATTGAGTTGCTAAATTTTTATAGATTATTGCCTATATTAGAGAATTTATATGTAAAATCAAAATTTCTATATACCTACTAGAAAATTTTGAATATAGGTCTACTTTATTAAACTCATATTTAAACATATAATAGGTATCCCATATATAACGGGTGTATATTTAATATTTTAATGAATGTTTTGTTATACAGGATGTATCCGAAATATACTTTTCAATTAGAAGAGTAAATATAAATAGATTATTTTCAATACTTTTATAGGTCAACGAAATAAATTTTTTGCTGTAAATAAATTGGGGAA
>JAPWDM010000020.1:8911268-8973768 GCA_035578155.1 Brachynemurus nebulosus | reverse complement strand
ATATATATATATATATATATATATATATATATATATATATATATATATATATATATATTTATATGGTTTTCTGGTTATTATGCTTTGTAAATAATAACCAATTAACCAGAATACCCTGGAACAGAATAAAAATTTCCTTCGTGATTATGATGAAGAACCGGATGAAAATATATCCAGAGAAGTTGATGAACCATGATGTTCATATGGATATCAAATTTTGTAGATCTAAAAAATATAAAAGAAGCTGTTAAATTCTGGAAGAGCGGTGCAAAAAAAGAAAATCTTTTGAAGCAGTACAAAAAAAGTTCAGAAAAGTGAAACATTTAAAGCAGTTAATCGGTGGGAAAAGCAAGTTGAAGAAGGCGGAAGTAAGAGAGATAAAGTAATTTTCATTAATCAGTATGTTTTAAATAATTTTTAAGATGCAGTAGATAGAGGAGCGATAATTCATGACCTGGGTCTTCGACGACGGGCACTAGACGCCAGAAATACAATTAATTTATACAATTAGTTCACAAAAAAGAAGTATTTTATAAACTTAATTTTTTTCTATAACTATATGCAATAATATTCTTGCATGACTTAAAAAAAATTTATATTATTTGTATAAAATTTAAAGCTTTAGTCAGACATCAACAAGTATAATTTGATATATTTCAGCCAGTTATTAATTACAAGACTTCACTTACTGAAAACCTTACACAAATATTTTTATTTTTCTGATTGTTAGTAAAATTACGATTGGCATCTCAAATTAGCTGTCCAGTTTTCAGATTTTAGACTTTAAATTACAACTTTGAGAAAAAACAGGTAAACTAGTATTTTTAATGTAGTTTTCATATATGCTATTCGAATTAATATACTAAAGTATATCCACCCTATTTCAAAATTTATCCTCAATTTTACCTGAAGAGCCCCTTCAGTAGGTCCGACCCTGGATTTATACACATCAATAGAAAGATCTCGAAAAATAAAGTGTTTTGTCAATTTAAAGTTTTCTTCTATCTGCCGTCGTTTTCAAGTTATCAAGCAAAATTAAAATTTTACCTTAACAATTAAAATTTTACCTTAACTTTGAGGGTTGATTCCATCCCTTAAATGACGATGGTGGCTGATAAAAAAATACGGATCTGTTATTTTTTCTTGTACTACATATATACCAAGTTTCATCAAAATTGCGAATTGACAGTTCAAAACATTTCCTTGTAAGAGCATTTTTTTCGAAAATGGCTGGCTAGTGCGTTTTACAATTTTACTATGTTCACACCCTAAAGGTATACTATTAATATTTCAAGTTTCATTCGAAACTGAATGTCCCAGGCCGAAACCTCTCCTTGTCAGTCTAAAAGTTGAATCTATTTGTCTACACATATAATAAAACTGTAGCGAGACTGTTTTTGTATATGGAATCTTTTTGAAAATTTTACTGCTACTGTAAATAGTTATCGACGTAGATACCAAAACAGCTATTTCTAAAATTTTTGTCTGTCTCTCTGTTTGTTCACGCATCACGCAAAAACTACCGAACGGATTTTGATGAAATTTGGTACGGTGATAACTTAAAATTACCTGGGCCAACATACAAGATACTTCTTACTCCGGGAAAATGTCTCGTTCCCACGGAAAAATAGAAAACCCGTTTTGAGCATGTGCACACATTACGCAAGAACTATTGAACGGATTTTGATGAAAGGTACGGTGATAACTTGTTACCTGGTTCAGCGCCTAAGATACTTTTTACTCCGGGAAAATGTCCCATTTTCAGAGGGAAAAGAGAAAAACCATTTTGACCATATGCACGCATTGCGCAAAAACTATTGTTCTATGCAAGTTCTATATAATTATTACACTTATATAGTTACTTCTCATTGATTTTATAACAATGCGTCGCGCGAATGACGTCGTGGGCACAGCTTTAAACAAGATAGTTTATTATTTAGTAACGTTATATTTAATTTAATTTCAGTAATTATTTGGTTCTGTTTTTTTTTTTTAAATTTCACTTGCTGATTGGCTTAAAAATGGGAGCAGAAATATGCAAATAAAGTGACACTTTATTTCATGCTGTTAGACGTTAAAATATGTATCTTACAATCACTCTTGGAATAGCAGAAAGTAATTTTTTACTGTTATGTATCTAACGTGTTCAGAATTATTGTCTCTAGAGAGCTTTAGGAATTCAATAAAATCTTAAAATAAACGGCTAGACGGATACTAACAAAATTTTGCTTACTCACTCTTTACTTAAACACTAAAAAAATGAATATTCGGTTAGAATTCTTTATTACCCATGACCTTTTCAGCATAGAATACGGCTCAGTATAAGCGGACGAATGCAGCCTGATGAAATTTTACTTAGGATTTCCTATAAGAAGAATGCATAATAAAATACTGAACGAAGTAAAAATTGTAAAAAGTCAAATTAGATATATTTGAAGCGGCTAGAATCGTTTGCTGCCCAGAAAAAACGTTGAATCATGAATATTATGCTAGGACACTATGATATTACACTAGCGAAATGCTTGTATTACGTAAAGTTGGAATTCCAGTGCAAATTGTTACTTTGTTGCCTACTATGAACCTATAAATGGATGGACTTGGCGTCATCGTGCAGGCTGGAAATTATTTCCAAATTAAATTTTAATAATTTTAATGGATTGTAGACCGTTTATAGTATCCTTTTTCGTTTGTAACCCAGGACCAACGTGACCATATAGGCGAACTAGGCGACCGCCCAATTAGCCAGGAATCGACGTGCATCAATCTAGAGACGTAAAAATTATAAATTGTGCAACCATTGTATCAAATTTTGTTAAGTTTACTTTCAAAACGATTTTCATATTTATATATTTTTTGTTAAAAGTTGATAAATTTCAATTTGTTTCACTTGTGGTTTAAAATGTGATTTCATAAAATTATTCCCAACAGATGATGTTAGGTGGTTTGACGATAATTAGGAAGTATTAAAAATGTATTTATTTACCTAGAAGTTTCTGAGGATGATGTACAAACTTTTTAGGAACACTTTTCCTAGCTTTTCGTCCTAACAGACAGTACATAAGTAACATATAAATTCATTATACGAAAATTAAAAATTTCAATTTTTTTTATTTTTATTATACTTATATTTAACTTTTTGTCTGCTCCATACAAAATAATTACAATATAACAAATGTTTCGTCTAACAAATATAAACAAAGATAGCAAAATATAGAATAAAAAAAGACAAAAGCACATAAATAAACAAAAGAATTGAAATTTAATGTCTAACGTAAATATTTTCATTTTGATTGTGCTATACACACTGGAATCTCTTAACTGTTTTCGAGTACATACTTTTCATATTCTTCCAAAACAAAGACAATTTTAAATATTTATGTACACGGCAAAAGATTTAAATAATCAGACTTGCTCTGGAGCCACTAAAATGAAACGGGATATCACACCATGTCTTTTAATAACAGAGATACAAATTTTTTCTCTTCCTTTTTCAACTTTATTTTTCAATTATTTAATTTTTATACAAATAAAATTATGTATAAGACGAAAAAGTGGAAAGTTTAATCGAGAAAGTTATTTTTAAATAACTTATAATTCTTTAATAAAAACTTTTCCCTTTTCTTGTGGATTAGTTTCCTATATTGAATAAATTACTTTTCCTCTGGAAAATAATTTGTTTATGTTTGTTCTTGCCTTTACTTAATCAATACTGCAGAGTTATTGTTTTTATGATGGCATAATATGATTTTTTATTTTATGCTCTCAACTGGCGTTAAGTGCAAAAAAACTTATCAAATCAATTTTTCGTTCAATAAAATTTTACTGAAAATTCTTGTTTATATATAGTTAAAAAAAAGCCGTGAGCAGCGGGGTCCCATCACTGAAGTGGAATTTTTCCCTTCATTTTCGGTATTGAATGTCTACAAGCGAAATGTGATTGAAAGTCTACAAGCCATTTGTCATTTTGGTGGTTTCAAAACTGATGATGAGTGTCTGGGTGGCGTATATAGAAAAGCTAATCGAATACGTCCCCATAGGCGTTGTGACGAACTTAAATAGCATTTATAGAAAAAAAACACCATAAAACACGCGTAAACCCTACTCCAGTACGTCTCGGACGGTGACATGCTGGAGTAGGGTTTCTAAGTTTTTATGCATTTAAATGCACTGGAAACCCTCATCCAGTTCGTCACCGTCCAGCTAATCCATCCTATCTGAATGTGGAAACCGAGTTTTTGTTTTGAACGATTAAAATTAAAATAATTTAATGGGAAATAGGGAAAACTGGGGCTAAATGGTAAATTTTTAACAAATATTTTTTTTTGGCAATAAATCCTCAAACATATATATATATATATATATATATATATATATATATATATATATATATATATATATATATATATATATATATATATATATACATATATATATATGTATATGTATATATATATATATATATATATATATATATATATATATATATATATATATATATATATATATATATATATATATATATATAAATGCGAAATACCATTGACCCATCTATCACAAAATCTCCAAAACTACAATACCTACAAACTTGAAATTTGGCATGTAGGTGCTTATTGGGTCGTAGGCGCTCGCTAAGAAAGGGTTTTGCAAATTTTTTTGTATAACCGTCGAAATTTACGAAAAACCGTAAAATATTAATTTTCTATGGCTGTATACAGCAATCTGTGGCCAATTTATCAAAAAATCACAAAAATGTTAGTTGCTAAGCATTTGGAGAAAAATAAATTTGAAATGTAAAGTAAATTTGGAATGAAAAGTATTAATAAGTATTTCTATAGATACCATATAATATTATTTCCTGAACCTGGGGGTCAGAATTGTCCGTAAAGGCCATCAAATAAGCCCCAAATTAATTGTGATATTAAAATTGTCCCCTACGGTCTTGGTGCCCCAAGCAAGGCCCAAAATGGAAATACTCCTAAAACTACCTATTGATACGGGTATCTACGTACATAAAGGTGCGGAAATTAGACATCCTATTGAAAGATGACGATTGTTACTTTAGAGTCGTTTGAGCGTAGCCAGGCATTATAAATAATTGATGTACAGAATTTCCGAATATCTAATTTAAAATTGATTTAATCATTTGACCAATAATTAAGATAATTTTATGTGGGTGAAACCACGGGCCACAGCTAGTATATATATATATATATATATATATATATATATATATATATATATATATATATATATATATATGAACACAATTATCTTGTAGAGAAATTAATCCTCAACAACTTTTCATGATGAAGTTTGTGTTGTTTCCACGAAAAATGCAGGCTTTTCCTTTTTTGTGAACTTAAATTTTTTTCCATTTAGCCCCATTGTGGGGCTAAATGGTAAAGGGTGAAACTGAATGTTTCGACATATTTCTAGCCTACTGAAACCACTTTTTGAGTTGTATAACAAAGTAAATATGTAAAAGAATATGAAAACGATGAATGATGTAAAGAAAAACGCCAATTTATTGAAAAGTACAACTTTTACAAGAAGGGAAATGAAAAATTATCAGTTTGACTTATTTTTTCTGGAAATAAAAGCTACTAAAAATTTTAGAAAATTTTATAATATAGCAGATAACGAATATGTAGAAATTTAGATATTTTAATTTTAAAAATATCGTTTTTTTCGATATTGATAATTTTTGATAACGAAAAGGAGGTTTTGATACTCCAAATACGTTCAGAATACCCGCAGCTTGCTTCGCTTAAGCCTTCAAAAAATTTCGTTATTTTTGAGCTACGATGCACCGAGATGTTTACGATCAAAAGTTAACGTTTTCGAAAAGTATCGAAAACTAATTTTTTTGAAAATATTCTATTTCTGACCAGAAAAGTGGAACCAATGGAGTATAAATTAAGCCATTATAATCAATTTATGAAAAGTAACTCGGTGTCGATAATTTTCAATAACGAAAAGTAGGTTTTAACAGTTGCAATATGTTTAGAGTACCTACAACTTGCTTCGCTTAAGCCAGTAAACCGACAAATAAGGAGAGAAAATAGAAGAAAATAAAAAAAAAACCCATTTAACACTTAGCCCCAAGGTACGATTTGAGTTTTGACAACGGTCACGCAAATGATGACTATAAATATACAACAAATTTTTCAAGATCCGTATTCACAATACATAAATGAACTAATATGCTTACTTTGATGAGGATAAGTCTGAAAAAACTCCGTTTCAGATGAAAAGTATAGCAGCAAGAAAGTTACTTCGTCATTATCGAAACACATTTAAGGATATGTACACCATAAAGCTCAGATGAACTTGACATTACTAACGTTTTTTGCTTTCTAGTCAAGAAAGCACTCTAAGGTCAAAATTTCAGCTTTGTAACTGTTGACATTCAAGAGATAATGCAAAAACATGGTTTGACAATTTACCATATAGCCCCAGTCTCCCCTACTTATTAAAATTTTTTGGTTCCAGTTAAATGAATCAAAATCAGAATTTTTATTTGTTCGACATTAAGTAGTATTTACATGATGGTACTAATATTAACTCTAGATTCATACGTTAGTTTACGTTGGTTTTTAGAGATTTTGAACTTTACATCACAACGCCTCCCTAGAATAAAAGTGGAATATCTGGGAATTTTCCGATTATCATTTTTAGTACCACGTAATAGATAAGTCAATTAGTTATCGAATAATATATTTCACAAGTTCGTAGGATATATAATTTTTGAAGTGCATTGCTTTAAATCACAAGGTCACCATTTAAACTAATGTATTGTTAAGATTTAAAATGCAGTTATCTCAAAACTAACATTTCCCAGATATTTCACTTTTATACTAGGAAGGCGATATATAATGTAGTCGATAAAGCATCAAAATAATCAAGATCTCGAAATTCTCTATAACAGCTCTAATTTTTATGAATTTTTTTTTTAAATTTTACGTTTAATTGTATTATTTAAAATCATTAGCATTGTATATGGTGGACCTAACTC
Source organism: Brachynemurus nebulosus (assembly GCA_035578155.1). Classification (NCBI taxonomy): domain Eukaryota; kingdom Metazoa; phylum Arthropoda; class Insecta; order Neuroptera; family Myrmeleontidae; genus Brachynemurus; species Brachynemurus nebulosus. The sequence continues at coordinate 8,966,753 of JAPWDM010000020.1, read as the reverse complement.
CCGTAGGATTCTTGGGTCCGAAAAAGGCCTAAAATAAACGGCTAAACGAATCTTGATGAAATTTTGCTCAAATTCTATTGAGATTCCAGAAAAAATGAACGTTAGGTTGAAATTATCCTCCGGGATCCACGGATCCCAGAAAGGATCCAAAGTTAATTGTGGAAAATGACCTAAATTTTGCTTAAATACTATTAGAATAAGGAAAAAATGAAGGTGAAATTCAAATTGTGCTCCAGGGTCCTAGGGTCCCAAAAAACTTTCTGAATAAAAATTTGAATGGACCTTGACTAAATTTTTATTTTACAAATTGTCCTCCAGTGTCTTGGAGTCCCAAAGGGTCCAAAATAAATAACAATGTATTTTGACAAAATTTTATTTTTCAAAAATTTTTTTTCTTCTGATATTGCAAGAAAACGGTACACCGAAAGTAGTTAAAATTTTTATAGGTTTTTTCCTATTCGATAGGAAATAAAATGCTGAAATAACCAAAAAAATACGGCAAGTCGTTTTCGAAAAATTTTCACCTAAACATAAATATATTAAACATGTAAGTGTCTTTATCTCTACCAAAAAAAATTTTTACTTCTAATTGCGGAAAAACGATAAATCGAAAACCGTTAAAATTTTTACGAGTCATTTCTTATTCAATCGGTAATAAAATGCTATATGTAATCAAAACAATACGACAAGTCGTTTTCCAAAAATTTTCACCTAAATATAAATATTTCATACAGATTAGCGCTTTGCGGTCAGAAAAAAAATTTTGGCTGCCGTTTGTAAAAAACTTTAAAGGGGAAAATTTTTGAAACTTTTATATGTTATGAGCTACTAAATGGGTAATATATTGCCATGATAGCCAGAAATACGAACGTTTTAATTTTTCTGCAATATTCATTTTTGTTATAAAAAACAGATACATGAATTTTGCAAAATTTAACAATTTTTATAATTTACCACTGATTTTTCCATATGTAAATTTCGGGAATTATTTTGAATTTTTCTTTATTAGAATAATAATTAAATCAAATAATGGACTTCGTTTCAAGGCGCTAAGTCTTGTCACTTTTGAAGCATTAGTGTTTAATTTTGGATAAAATATTTTTTTACTGAGATACTTTGAACATCAAAATATACATCAGAATATGTGTATTACATTTTGCTATTCAGATACCGTTTTTTTAAAATCAAAAATTTCCATTTTTAAATTTAGGGCCTAAAATCTTTTAAGCGCCATTTTCAATGTTTATGATTTTCAATAATACTACAAAAGGAACAATTAAAAAAAAATTATAAAAATCGGACCTGTTATAGAGAATTTAGAGGTGGAAACCTTTATTGACTACACTAATAAGTTTTCCCAATTTTTTAAAATTTATTAAAGATATCGATGTTGTAATTAATTTATTCAGTGATAATGATAATGTAAAAGATGATGGCAACTCTTTGACTTATAGAGACGACATAATACTGAAGTTTTAATATACTGAATCGAAAACCAAAGAATACGTTTTAAGTGACTTAATAAAAGATTAGCAATTTATTTTGTAGAAAATATTTTAATTTTTATTATTTTTTGAAGCTTTATTTGAAAAATTACTAACAAATTTTAAAAAATTTACGAATGTGTCTAATGAGGAAATAATTACATATCTACGGGAATATTTGTGACTGAGAAATTTCACATTCTGTAACGTCACACATGTCCACCTATTCATAATAGTTCATAAATTAATTATTTGAAAGACAAATTTTACGAAACAATTGATGTATTTATCTATTTTTAAATTTTTATATTGAAAATATTCTTATTTAAATATACGCTGCTTTAATATATACTTAAAATTTTTAAATATTTGTATTAAAAACTTTTCAAATGCAATTTTTTTCTTATATTTTATTATAATTTGCACTCGAATACACAATTAAAATTTTGAGAAAAACAAAACACCACAGATATCAAAACACAATTTTTAAAATTGTTATAGTTTTTTTTTTACATTTTCTGATTTTTTTACGTGTAAATTGTATGATTTTTCCGTTATTCATTTTCGTTTCCATTTTTTAGGAAGACAAAACAATAATGAAAGTATATTTTTAACAAAAATGATTAAATCACAAATATATTAGAGATATACATAACCTCATTTATTCATGCTAATTATAATATGTATGTATAAAATCTCCGTTATTAATATCAGTATACCATCTAATGACGTCAGTTGACAATTTATACGAGCTTAAACCTCTTTTCAGATAAGATTATGAATCAAGGTACAGAGTTCCCGGTGGTTCAGACTAGTAACGCCATCTTTTAACTATCGAAAAGGTTTTCGGCGCCATCTATTGACAATTTTTCAAACTTACACATAGAGATCGCTATTATCCAAACTACGAGAGCCATCTAGTAGCGAAAACTTGGAATTTACAGAGCTCAAAGTTGGCTGCGTCATCTGTTAGGGACTTTGTTAATTCTTAGGTTCGGTTAAGTTAGAAAATAATTTTGTTAGGTCAGGTTAGATCAAGTTTTGTTGGGTTCCGTTAGTTTAAAAAAAAATTTGTTAGGTTCGATTGGGTTTGAGACCAAAACATTACTCCACCCACCGCCGGAGGTTTCTAGAACCGCCCCGGTAGTTTTACCACCTACCGAGGTCACTCAAAAAGTCGGCAGGTGGGAAGGTGGATCCAAAAACCCCATATTACTCCTACTGACGCCACGGCGGAAAAGTTACAAAGGAGGACAAAAAATCTCTCTTCTAAACTCAATATTTTGGGACTTAAAAATGAAAAATGGTAAAAAGAATCTGAATTCCAATTTAAAAATTACAGTACATGAAATAGAATATTCATTCCCACTAAAAATTTTTTATAGTAGAAAGTAATTAAAAAATCAAAAATAAAATATTACTGTATATTTTGTAATTTACACCTTTAGCATGTACATGAAAAAGTTTGCGTGTCTGTAGATCGAAATCTGTAGCAATTGATGGGCAGTCGGGCAGACAGACAGACACACATAACGAAATTATAAGGGACTGGAGATTTTTTCTTTAGAAACCTAAAAAATACCAAAGTAAACGAAGAATAATAGGGTGTAAAACGAAAAGTTTTGTTTGTCGCGTATGAAGTAAAAGTAAAAAAGAAAATCCGACATAGTATTAAGTAGAAACAAAAATTTTCAAAAAAAAAATATTTCAACAAAAATAAAATAAAAATGCTCAAGAATTTAAAACTTCATTTAGAGACAAAACTTAAAATATACTCTCAGTTTATAGACGTGAAAAAGAGATAAAAAATGTTGGTGGTTAGTTTTCATTATCTTGATTGTATCGACAAAAGAAATAAAATAGTAGTCACCATCATCTGTAAATTTTTAGGCACGTTGCCAACATCACAACCGTGACACTTTTAATAGAAGCGTATATAGAATAGTAGAAGTGTTGATTAGTTTAATTTACGTAAATTTTTAAAATCTGTTTGTTTTTTTCATAAAATAGATCTTTTACGTATTCTACAATATTTTGTTAGTCTACAATGTGCCAATTTTAATGAAAATCGTAAATTTTAAAATCATAAAAATGTAATAGGTTTTTTTATTCAACGAACTTCTATATAGAGGTATTAAATTGGGAAATTTTATCTTATCGAAGTATTTAGTCCTTAAAGAACTACGTTTGTGTCTTAGTAAATATAAAGTCTTTTATATTGAAATAATACGTTACAAAATACTACAACTATCTTCTGTTAGTGAATCTATGCTATCTATAATATGCTAAAATTATATTAGATGGAATACTTTTGCTTTCCTTTCGATAAATAATGCATGATGATTATCCACACCGAAACGATAAGTAGTAAGCAATAAGTAGAACCCATAAGAAAGACAATAAACTACAGTACCATGCAGTAGGTACATAAAGTAACCTACTTATGTGTACTATTGGATTGTAACATAAATTCGTTCGTACTTTTAGTATTACTTTAATTAAATACTATTAATTTATAATACATTTATTTAAGAAATTTATTGTAACTTGGGCCCAATGTTCAGGCAACTTTATTATTCCATTTTTCCAAAATGTTTCGCCCTTGTCCTGGAAAAACTCATTCAGGTGAATTTTGATGTCTTCCAAAGATTGATAATTTTTCTCATTAAGAGCGTTTTGAAGGGAGCGAAACAAATGAAAATCAGAATGTGCCTATCTGAATGTGAAATATCTGGACTATATGGAGGATGAGACAAAACATCCTGCGAAAATTCCAAAAATACTATACGGATAAAAGTTCTTAGTACAAATCTGCTTTCTTTGTTCTCGATGTGAACGGACCGATTCACAAAGTGAGATAGTGCGATAGTTATCGTTTTTGTATTTGATGTTCTCTTATACAAATTTATTCCGATTTACGGTCATTGTTCCTAATATTTTTGTAGGTCGAAACGACAGATACCTATATCTATTATGACTACTTACATTAATTTTCATCAACATGATATGGAAAAATGTTACTATTTTGACAAGTATTATACAGTATAATCTGACTGTAAGTCTATGTTACGGAAGACTGGAAAGGTTTTCCAAGTACTGTAGCTCCTTCACTGCTGGATGCTTTACTAAATAATATAGAGCTTTTAATTTGCCCTGGTCTTTCAATTTACGTGAATATTCGTTCCACGTGGATTTGGTTTACCTGAATAAAAATCACGTAAATCAAAGCCACACGTAATTCGCGTAAATTACGTAAAAACGCTTTCCTTCTTTTACCTGACTGTTTGGCCAATGGATTCATTTATTCCATATACATTAGCAATCATTGTAGGTTTTTCTTCTTCTTCAAGTCGGTTCAAAATTTTTATTTTCATATTCAAAAACATCGACTTTCTCTTCTTTCGTGTAATTGAAAATTTGTTAAACATGACTGGGTTATAAAATTAAGAATTATAAATCTAACCCGATTAGTATATATATATATATATATATATATATATATATATATATATATATATATATATATATATATATATATATTCTAGCGGAAAAAATTAAAGGATCACAAAAAAATTTCAAATTTTTGGCGATTTTTCGAATGGCTGTATCTTTGTGAGAAATGGTCGTATCGGAGTCGCAAATAAAACAATTTAAAGCTGGAAGTTTCTAGTTTTGGAATCTTGCGATAAAAAAATTTTCAAAACAACCTGTATCGCTCAATCCTAATAAATACACTGAAAAAAATATTGTCAAAATTTTTTCGGTTTCTTTTTTTGGTCCACGGACTTAGAAAAAATTTCTAGGACTTAACCGCCATATGGACCAGATAACTTGTTCATTCGCCTTACTTTAATTTTTTTTTGGCCTTCATATGACCACTTCTCGCTAAGATATCGGCCTTTGAATGGAAAAGGATCATTTCGTCTTTGACCATCGATACCTCAGCAATCAATCATCACACAGAAAATTGAAGATGCGCTTTAAAAACTCGAATAAATTCTCTACAAGGATTAGCCATTGTTTTTTCAGAAAAAAATTTTTTTTAATCCATTACATGAATTTGAAAAATCGAGGAAAAAAGAGCTTTTGGTGGCTTTTGGGAAAATCCAGCGCCGAATTAAAAATATCGAGCAAACCATTATGTTAAGTGTGCCTTTTACAGCTCAATATATCCACAAAAACCCCACAGAGTTTCAATTTAATCCATCCAGCCGTTTTTTTGTTTCATTCGATTGAATTTTTGAAATATAATAATTAAAGGATCATTTTTTTACTCTTAAAATTTCATAATCCTGAACAAAATGAAAATAGTATATTGTAAAATAAGTGGGAAAAGAGGCTTATTTCTCAGAATATTTTGAAAATATTTTTGAAAAATTTTCTTGAAAAATTGTAGAAAAAAATTTTTTTCGAAAATTTTTTACGAAATTTTCTTCTTTTTATAAATTTAAATACTGTTATTGATAAAAATGCGAAATGAGCTGAGAAAATTTTTTTTCTACTCCTACTATTAAAAGTAATATTTTGCGCACGGCTAACTATATGTAAAAATTGACAATTGCCCACGCTGTGTGGAAATAAGCGTGAGACATTATTTCGCACGGCTTAATATAATAAAAAAGTTGATTATGTCTGATTTAATATATAAAATGTCATATGTAATTCTAAAAATATACATTTGTATGTTGATTATTTATTATTGTTTCCATAGTTTCAAAGTATGCTTTGGCAAAAATTTGAACATCTTACCACTGACATTATAAATTAAAAAAATTTGTACTACTTATTTAAATTTTATTTTAATTTTTTATGTTAAATTTTATGAAAAAAAAATGTGTTCGTAGAAAAAAATAGTGTAAAATACGTGGAAAAAGCTTATTTCTTAGTCATATGAATTGTTGCATTCGCCCTGCGGGCTCGCGCAACAAACTCATATTCGTGAGAAATAAGACTCTTTTCCCACTTATTTTACAATATACTATTTTCATTTTGTTCAGGATTATGAAATTTTAAGAGTAAAAAAATCATTCTGTAATTATTATATTTCAAAAATTCAATCGAATGAAATAAAAGAACGGCTGGATGGATTAAATTGAAACTCTGTGGGATTTTTGTGGGTATATTGAACTGTAAAAGGCACACTTAATATTAATGGTTTGCTCGAAATTTTTAATTCGGCGCTGGATTTTCCAAAAAGCCACCAAAAGCTCTTTTTTTCTCGATTTTTCAAATTCGTGTAGAGTATGCAAAAAAAAATTTTCCGAAAAAACAATCGCTAATCCTTGTAGAGATTTTGAATTTATTCCAGTTTTTAAAACACATCATCAATTTTCTGTGTGATTGTTGGTTGCTGAGATATCGATGGTAAAAGACGAAACGATCCTCTTCCAATCAAAGGCCGATATCTCAGCGAGAAGTGGTCGTATAAAGGCCTAAGAAAAGTAAATTAAAGCAGAATGAACAAGTTATTCGGCCCATATGGTGGTTAAGTCGGAAAAGCTTTTTCCAAATCCGTGGACCAAAAAAAGAAACCGAAAAAATTTTGAAAATTTTTTTTTCAGTGTATTTATTAGGATTGAGCGATACACGTTGAAAATACATGCTTTGAAAATCTTTTTACCTCAAGATCCCAAAACTAGAAACTTCCAGCTTTAAATTACTCTGTTTATGACTCCGATACGACCATTTTTCACGAAGATACAGCCATTCGAAAAATTGCTAAAAATTTGGAATTTTTCTTTGATCCTTTAATTTTTTCCGCTAGTGTATATACTGGCAGTTTATAACACAACAAGCGTCAAAAATTCCTGGTTGTCAGAGTAGTCAATGTAAAGAATAAGATTATAAACCGCAGGCTTACAACTAAATTTTAATGACTCTACTCTAATTCATTACATTAATAACAAATCACTCTATAGGCATAATTCGTGTGTAAAAGTTCACGAACTATATTTAACAAAATGTCAATTATACTTATATTTCTGAATTTTATAATAAGTATAAAATTTTATCAACCGAACATTGAATTTTAAAACATGACAATGAAAATATGTGGATAGCCTCAATCTAAGGGTTAAAGTTAGGATCCTACATACGTATCTATATATCTATATTGAATTTATGTTATTATGTTAAATATATATGTATATTGTATACACGTACCTACCTACATCTAATTTACACAAAATATTTAATTAACCTAAATCAAAATTCCATTTTATTCGAGACGTTTTTAATGGCGTGTGAATAAAATGAACATTTAGACCCACCTCCACCCTATTTAATGATATTTAACGAATTTCGTTCATTTCAATCTGTTAGCTTTATTATGTACGTAAATGGCAGTATAAAATTTATATTTGAAAAAATTTTGTATCCCATAGAAAATCGATATTTAACCCTCCAGTGTGACAAATTTTCTTAAAAAAAAAAACTTTTTACCAACGTACTGCTACCTAGTGATGTAAGCCTTTAAGGGCATTAACACAGTCAAGGCGTTAACTTCTGAAATTTAGCAATTTTTTCAAAGTATGTATTCACAAGTAATAAATATTTGTATGCATCGCATATAGTATCGTCTTAATATCGCTATAAGTTCTAAATACTTTTGCCTAGAACAGTGGTTCTTAACCTTTTTGAAGTCGGGGAGCACTTGTGATCATGACAAGAATTTGGGGAGCACCAAAATCAAGGAGTAAAAAAAACATACAAATACACATACATACGACTTTTATTGAAAATAAAAGATTATAACATAAGAGTTTAAAATTATAACATGACAAACAAATTTTTAATAAACATAAATTTAATAAGTAAAAAAATAACATTGAGCAAAATTTAATTCAGAAAAATAAAAACATTTAATGTGAAACTTGAGCTTGAAATTTAAGGAATATATTTATTATCCTTATTAAAAATAATTAAACTCAACAATCAGTTCTAAATCAACCAATAAAATTTAAATGTGCGCTACCGTATTTTAAGACAAACGTTAAGAACCAACAATTAATTTTAAATTAATTGTTGGCTCTTAACGTTAAATTTCATTATTAATGAACGTTAAATTTAACTAACTACATTAACGTTAAATTATTCATTTAATTAATAATTAATTAAATGAATGTAAATGTACTTTTATTTTCTCTTATTTAGATTAAAATATAAACTAACCTTATTATTATTTGGTTTCCTGTAAACTGCACTTTTTATTTTTAAATGATATAATATGACATATTATAACAAAATTACACACAAAATAAACACTTCACTAGGAAACTTGAACTGACACTGTCACAGTGTTCAGCTCAATCAGATAGAGTAAGTGAGTTTCATAATTTCGCGGAGCACTTGCAACTACCTCGCGGTGCACCAGTGCTCCGCGGAGCACCGGTTAAGAACCACTGGCCTAGAAAATTAACTGAAAAAATATCCCTTTTCGAGTTTGTTTTTGTTATTTCAAAATACACTCCTGTTGAATTTTATTTAGGCCCTTTTGATGATGATTATAATGAGTCTTGTCGTATCTTGAAAATTTTATTGATATTTGAGAAAAAGATATTTTTAAATTTGCAAACTAGTGCTTCATAAGTAAATTAGTTGAAAATTATTAAGCTTCTGTAAACAATTACGTAGCGTTAAGAAATTTTTTTTCAATTTTTGAGACATTTTGTAAAAATAAAAATATTGAAATAATAATATCAGTTAATAAAAAATAAGAGAACCAGTAGCCGTCATTGACCCAATGGGCTTGGTGAATAAAAAAAAGTGAAAGCTTATCTTTAGATATTTTGAAGTGATCACTCAGGTTGGAGAGAATAAAATATTATAAGCTTACACTCAAATTTAAGACTTCACTTATCGTTAAGTGAACACTTCTGACCTATGAATTTTTTTAAGTATTCACTTAAATCCATGTGAATAAACTTTAAGCATTGCTTACACTTGAAAGTAAACACTTCTTAATTTGTAAGTCAACGATATACCACACTTAAAGCATTTTAAATTGAATTTATACGTTGAACGAGTAAGATGGCTGTTTTTATGAATATTCGAAAAGTGTTATCGTCAACGAAGAACTATAAGTCCCGACCAAAAAAAAAAATTATTACGATTTGTAGATGAAAGTGTAAATTTTTTGATTTGGAAAACAATTCTCACTCTCTCCCACATTTTACTGGAAGAAAAAAGACAATTGACACACATGTGTCATTTACTTGTACCATTAAAGGATATTTTTTGGAAAATAATACAATAGAAGAAAATTCCAGAAAATATTTTTATCTACCAGAAATGAGAAAGTTTTTTACAAATACATTTGCATAAGGCGGCTTTGACTAATCAATACTGAAAACAATCTTGGATCTTACTTTTATTCATCTGATACCCACTTTGAAAAATTCCAAAAAATTTCTTTTCAAAAATACAATTAAGGAGCAAAGAAAACAAAAACTGAATTAAACTTTTTAATTATTTTCAATTTGCGAAATGCGGGATTTCCTAGACGTATTACACCCATTTCAGGACTATTTTAATAAAAATTTCAAGACTGTCCCGCAGAATCCGGAACTGTTGGTCGTCTTACAACCAGTTAATTATAAAAATAAATAATTTTCAACGATCAAAGTGCTTGAGATTAAAAAGTATTATAAAATAAATAGCATTACAACAGGCGAACCCGACATAAACAAAGTGAATACTTAAATATAAGTGAACACTTCCTAGAGAACACTCAAAGGTTACTTCAAAAGTCCAAGTCAACACTTTTAAGTAGAAGTAAATTTTTATTCACTCGAAATTGAGCGATCACTTTTAAGTAAAGTGAATACTAAGAAGGGAACACTTTTGAGTGAAGTAAACACTTTTAAGTGATCACTTTTTTTTATTCACCAGGCCCAATAGCCCTCAAGCTTCAGCAAAACGATAAATATTAAGATATTATGCAAGCCTATATTTTTTGTGTTTCCTGCTACACGTTCTGGAAAGTATGCCCAACCGTTATTCCGTTTATGATAGCATTCAGTTAGTATTAGATATAATAACGACCTATCTGAAAGTTAGTGCTTGTAAAATTTGAATATATTCACTAAAACTCTTAAGCTTTAGCTAAGGAAAACATTAATTTAATTTTACTGTCATTTTGTTTTAACGAATAATTAGTTATATTTTTCTGTTTTTTTGAGGTTTATTATGAATTAGATTTTGTTAAAAAATAGTTTTTAGACAAGGTAACCTAAGAAGAATTTACTTATTTATTTATTTATTTATTTATTTATTTATTTATTTATTTATTTATTTATTTATTTTTTGATGATGGACACGGTTACTGGGTCGGTTTGCATTCACATTTAAGTCGACTTTGACACTAAAGCCAACTTTAAAACTGATTTTATTTTTGGTACTGTTTTACAATCAAAATTAAAGCCCCGTTAGTGTAAAAGTCGACTAGTACGAATTATCTCGACTTTTACTGCTTAAATTCGGCTTTAGAACAGATCTGTCAAGTAGGTAGGTGAGTTTCTGTTATTGCATTTTCCAATATTTTTGGAATAATAAAAAAAATAAAATAATAAAAAATGAGTAGCACTGACAGTGATTCTGACTTTGAAATAGAGCAATACATCTTACTGCAATTAAGAGCAGAAAAACGATTCCTCTCACGAAGAGATCATTTTAATTTTTGGAACGATGACGCATTTCATCAACGTTTTCGGTTACATAAAGAAAGCGTCATGGAAATTTTCCAACAAATTGAAAATGAAATAAGACTCCCAACACAGAGGTAATTTTCTAAAAAAATTATAATATTTTTATATTATAATTATTTTTTTTAATTCTAATTTTATTTATTTTTTAGAAATCGTTTTTTGGAACTTATGCAACTGTTACTTTTAACGCTCCGATTTTATGCTGGCGGAAATATGCTCTTAACTGTTGCAGATTTTTCGGGAGTGTCAAAAAGTACGGCGCGTAAGTTTTGCCATTGGTCGACGCCGCGGGATGTATATTAGAGTGCCAAGTAGTGAAGAAGAATTTAATGAAATATGCCTGGGCTTCTACAATATTGCTAGATTTCCCAGGGTAATTGGATGTATTGATTACACGCACATTAGAGTTCAATCTCCAGGTATATATTTAAAAATGATTTTGAAATTTTTTAAAATTATGCGAGCCTTAACATAAATTACGGTTATTTTCAGGTAATGATGGTGAAATTTATAGAAATAGAAAAGGGTACTTTTCATATAATGTACAGACAATTTGCAAAATTAAAAATATCAAATATAGTTGCCAGATGGCCGGGATCATCGCATGACCAAACCATTTTTAATGGAAGCCAGATAAAAAATAAATTTATCAATGGAGTATTTGGTAATAAAATACTACTTGGAGACAACGGCTCCGCCAACACAAATTATTTACTAACTCCGTTGTTGAATCCAAACAATAGGGCAGAAATATCTTATAATAACGCCCATATAAGGACTAGAAATACAGTAGAAAGGTCCTATGGAGTCTGGAAACGGAGGTTCCCAATTTTAGCATTGGGTATGCGTCTAAAAAAAACAACCATAAAGGCAGTTATTGTTGCAACAGCAATTTTAAATAACATTGCAATTAATTTTAATGACTATTGCCACAGTTACCGCCAGATGTGGAAGAAGCGATTGAAAATGAGTTACTAAACTTAAATGAAGTTTTAGAAAGGGGTGAAATACAAGAAAATAATACTAGACAAATTTTGTTAAATGAATACTTTATTAATATATAATAATTATTTACATATACATATTTTAAACTTCTTTCATTCTGTTTTTTATTTCCTCTTGTTTTAATTTTTCTGTTTCAATTTTTTCTTTTAAATATTCTATTTTTATCTGTGCTAGTTCATGAAAAGTGCTGCGTAATTCTGCACTTGAAATATTTTTCTTTTTTTTTTTAAATTTTCTTTCTGTCTTGAAAATTTTATGACAGATGAAGACGGCAGTGATCGAAGGGGTGATGATGAAGGTGACGATGATTTTAGTTCATATGTTTTCATGATCTTGGGTGTTTTTGAGGGCGGTGAATCTGAAATCGATAAAATTTTTTGAGAAGTAGATGGTGATAAATGAGAAGTAGATGCTATTGATGATGAATGTGAAGTAGATGGTATTGGTGATAAACGTGAAGTAGATGGTATTGGTGATAAACGTGAAGTATATGGTATTGGTCATAATAGTAAAGTAGATGGTACTGGTGATAAAGGAAGAGTACATGGAGATGCTGATACGTTAGATGTATATTTAAATGGAAGTGGTGATAATGAGGATGACGTCGATGCAATATTTGAATAAGTTGTGACTTGAGATGGTGATGAAAATGATAATGATGATGTTATAGAGAAATCGGCGTCGTCATCAAATTCAGATTCCTCCCCAAAAACAATTTTTGAGTTTAAGATTGAAATTATTAAGTCATACAGTGGTTTGTCGTTAATTTCCGTCGGTCCCCCTCCTGCTTTTTTCATATTGGCTCTTTTTTGGGCGGCATATTTTTTCGCATTTGTTTTTAAATTGTCATATTTCGATTTAAGTTGGTCGATTGTGCGATTTTTTCCCGTTTGGCTGCTGAATTTTTTTAATATACTTTTCCAACAATTTTCCTGAAAACACATTCAAATAATAATAAATAATGAAAAACATATTTATTCAAAAATATAAGGTGAAACTTATTTCGCGTACATACCTTCTCCTGAACAGTTATTTTATTTGTCTGTTTATTTTCAATTATGTTTTTAAATATTTTTACTTCTTCAATTACAATTAGAGATTCTTCTTCAGTAAAATTGGCTGAGCGATTTCTTTTATTCTCTATTTTAAAATATAAGTTTTTTCAGCACTTTATTAATATATCGAAAATTAATAAAAGCGTCTTTTTGAAAATCAAGCAGATCAACATCTTCGTTTCTATAGTTATTTCTTATAAATGTAAGATTGGCTACGACCATTTATAGTTCATTTTATCCATGCAACACTTAAAAGTCCTTTAACAAAAGTAAGCAACCCTGATCATTGTAAAACAGTACTAAAAATAAAGTCGACTTTAAATTAAAAGTAGCTTTAGTTAAAGGACCTTTAAAATTATGAATGTAAAACCGGCCGTTAAGTTTTAGCTAAGGAAAACACTAATTTAATTTTACTGTCATTTTGTTTTAACGAATAATTAGTTATATTTTTCTGTTTTTTGAGGTTTATTATGAATTAGATTTTGTTAAAAAATAGTTTTTAGACCAGGTAACCTAAGAAAAATTTATTAATTTATTTATTTACTAGCCGTATGTCCGATGGGATTTCCCATCGCCAACATCTTTTTATAAGGTACTCACTTTCTGCTTACTTTTAATGTTTTTCAAAAGCCTAAATCAATATCCACGTTTCTAACTTCAAAAATGACGAACTTCCCATATGAACTTTCATTTTCTGTTTTAACCGCTTAGGGAATAAATTTCCTGAAACAACTGACTTTTATTTATAAATAGAAGCCTAAACGCTAATTTTCATAACTCCTGTGCTTAATTTTGTCCTTCTAAACCCAACAGTTTAGGTTGTGTGGTCTGTCAGTCAAAATTAAAGATTCATTAAATATTACCTATTTATTTTAATAGCCATAGTAACATATTTTTATATACCACTTAACTTCAAAATTTAACGAATTTACATACAAATTTTCATCTCTTATTAAACGCACTTAGGGGACGAATTTTCAAAAATCCTTTCTTAGTGCTCACCTTCGTTACATAGGGAACTCCTATGCAAAATTTCATTCTTCTAAACCCAACGGTTTAGGCTGTGCGTTGTCTGTCATTCAGTCAGTGTTAGAAATTTATTAAGTAGATTTTTTGATGATGGACACGGTTACTGGGATAACACATTGTATTTTAAAACAGGATACAAATTCTCTATACTTTTTACACTAAAATTTTAAAATCTGGATTACATTCACAACAATTTGATAAGGCTACTGACGAGTACCCGTTATTATTTTCTGTAACAATTAAATTTTCGTAGTCATTATAATTTAATGTCGGATACTGGTACCCTATAGTAACAGTTTTTAGTACCGTCTTTTTTGTAGGTAAATTTCAATATAAAATACAGTAATGAAGACTTAATAAATGCTTTTATGCTATTCGTTAAAAAAATGCCGATTTCTATCGTAGTCAAACAATTTCGTATATAACACAGATAATTATCTGACCATATTGTCAGGTAAATTAAAAGAAAAATACCCTATATTATGCAAAAAGTGCCTCCACAATTATTTTAACCAACAAAAAAGATGAGAATATAATAAAGTTTATGATACATTTTAATGAAACTGTGGTCCTTAACTGCTAGACAGTAGCCAACTAGTAATTCAAAACTTGAGAAAATCCATTTACTCATGGTCGACCTGGACGAAAATGGTTCGCCAGGGTGCTTCCCAAACGTCCTATGGAAGTACCTCCTTGGCTGATTCCTAAAGTAAGGTATCGTTTTGACCTGACTGGTCTCAACAAGGAGGAGACCAGTTCATTCGAATACCGATCCCGCTTCTACGAGATCATTAGCGAACTCGACTCTCTCTGTATATACACAGATGGTTCCAAAACAGCTACGGGTGTGGGAAGTGCCATCGTCATTCGTGACGATCCTCACGCTTGGTCATTTCCTCCCCAGACTACTGTGTACACTGCAGAATTATTTGCGATTTTGCAAGCCCTGCGATTCTGTCAAACATCCGAAGACAGCACATTCCTCATTTGTTCCGACTCATTGAGCACATTGCAAGCGATCTGCCACTCTCATACCATCGATCCACTGGTGCAGAACATCCTGTGGTCATTTCATTTCAAATCATCCAGTAAAAAAATAAAATGTTACCCATGACCTCAGATTTAGCTGAAAATTTTTTTATTTGTTTATTTAACCATCTTAATCATCTGTACAAAATTTAAAAAAATTATCTCTAATAGTTTTCCAGTTATGAATCTTTGAAATTTAGCAAAATAGAGTTAAAATGGTGTTTCCGTGGCTATCATTTTCAGTGACGTTATTATGTAACAAATCCATAACTTCTGTAATATGTAATATAAAGCCATAATTTTTTCATCAAAATGTTCAGAAAAGTCAGAAGATTACAGGAAAAATAAATTTGGTTAACTATCACTTCATGTTTCTATGTAATGCTTTGTTAGACTTAAATTTTGAGACATTTTTGAATCGATAAACAAAAAATCTTTAAAAGTTATTAATGACCAAAGGCATAGCAGTAAGTGTAGTAATTTTTTTTTTAAATTTACCCCAAAAATGTAAACTAAAATAATCTGGAAAAAAATTAATGGTTTTTTACCCCCTAATACTTTTCAGACACGTCCGACGTCTGCAAGCTCAAAAAACGAGCTTTTTGGAATAATTTCCCAAAATTTACAATTTTTGTTTTCACCATGACAAAGAGCGGAAAAAATCATACAGCATCCGTTTTTGAACGATTGTTTTACGTAAATTAGTTTCCGAGAAAAACTAAATTTTATAAATGGAAATTCGCTATGTTATGCAGGATGCTGCGACAGTGGTATATATGGCGACCGTTTAAAAAAGTTAGTTTTTCTAGGAAACCAGTTTACATAAAACAATCGTTCAAAAACGTATTTTGTATGATTTTTTCCGCTCTTTGTCATGGTGTAAACAAAACTTTTGAATTTTGGGAAATTATTCCAGAAAGCTCGTTTTTTGAGCTTCCAGATATCGGACGTGTCTGAAAAATATTAGCGGGTAAAAAACCATTAATTTTTTCCCAGATTATTTTAGTTTACATCTTGAGGGTAAATTTGAAAAAAAAAATACTACGGTTACTGCTATGCCTCTGGTCAATAATCACTTTTAAAGATTTTTTATTTATCGATTAAAAAATGTCTCAAAATTTACATCTAACAAAGCATTACATAGAAATATGAAGTGATAATTAACCAAATTTATTTTTCCTGTAATTTCCTGACTTTTCTGAACATATTGATGAAAAAATTATTGATTTATGTTAAATATTACAGAAGTTATGGATTTTTTAATATAATAACGTCACCGAAAGTGATAGCCACGGAAACATAATTTTAACCCTATTATGCTAAATTTAAAAAATTCATAACTTGAAAACTAGTAGAGATAATTTTTTTAAATTTTGTACAGATGATTAGGATGGATAAATAAACAACTAAAAAATTTTTAGATGGCGGCCCAGAAGTAGGTTTTTCAGGCATGTTTTGTCAGCAAAATAAGTTTTTTGCCAGAATTAAGCAATTTTTCAAAATTTTTTTTACACCAGTCGATAGTAAAAGGGAATAAACGTACAAAATGTTTTTACACCGTTGCTCTAAGTTAATTACTTTTTGAGAAAAATTAGAAAATATGTTGAAAGAAATCATTTTCCATTACCCTCACACTCACAGTCTTTATTTTTCTTTCTCCTTTTTTACGATGCTACATTCGAAAAAAAAGGCTTTTTAAGTGGCGTGTCATTTTTTTAAAATCCAATTTAACGATTCAGCTATATTCTATTTCTCTCAGTTGAATAAGTTTTTATAATCTATCTATTCCATTTTTTTATAGGAAAATTACCAAGAAAATTCGTTTTGTATGATATGGTCAGAATTTAGATTATGTTTACACATTACAAAAATTAATAAGAGTTTACTACAACTGCATAAAAATTACGTTAAACCATATTCAAACAATAATATTTTTACGTAATTTTCTATCCAAATGACAATACAGTTATAATTATGATGTATAAACAGAGCACCATACTTGTAAATAATTTTACACATTCAAATTTTTTAACAAAAAAATAATTTAAAATTTTGACAGATTCTTTTATGAAATTTTGTTTAAGAAATATTAAAAAATTTAAAAGGCGAATCACTTAAAAAGAGTTAAAAATAAAAGAAAATATTTATCTATTTTAACATATTTGTAAAGAATATTTTACAGTTTACTTACAGTTTTTTGAAAAAATGTAATAAAATTTTTACATACAACAAAGATTGTATTTGAAAGGTAGGGAATCCACCAAATTTTATTTCTTTAATTAATTAAAAGAAAATCTTTCTTTGGTTTTAAAAGAAAGTCTAATTCACTCCAAGCCGAAAGTATAGCCACGTATATATAATTATTTAACAATTTATCAGGATATACTACTATTAAAAGGAATGGAAAATATATCAAAAAAACTGAAATTTATTTAATATAAAGCCATACATACACATTTTTAAAATATCCTTTATATCTCAATCATTGCAAATAAAATCTGTGTAACAAAGCCAATTGACGTGTTTTTTCTCAATTTTCTAATATTAAGTTTAAGGCTAGTTAACTAGGCAGTTATTGTGTCCACATTTTAATGTAAAATATGGTAATTTTAACCCTTTTTATTAAGAACATTTCGATTTTAACATTAAAAAAATTTTAAAAAGTGTTTTCGTTTTGCCAGGGTTACCAAAAAGGGATTGAAACGTTTTTAGATGTTGATATATACAAAAAATGTGTTAAATACTTGGTAGACTTATATGTTTTGCGGTTTTTTTTTTTTAGTAAAATAACTTTCCATAGGTATATCGGTGACTAGAGTTGCCTCCGTTTTTCAATAAAATATTTTTAAAATTTTATGCAAAAAAATAAAACACAATTAACGAAAAAAAAAGTACGCGTTCCTATATTTTTAAGATTTTGTAATACAAGAAAATCCTTATAAATTCATCATATCTGTCATTGCATTTACTAGCTTACTCCCACTTGACCACTTTTAAATTGTCAGTATCAGATCTTACGCAATTTAATAAATAGTATCGTTTTGATTTTTTAAACTCATTTAAGACATTTATTGTTAGTGATATTTGAATTATTTTAATAAGTAATAAATTGAATTCTTTAGACTGATGTTTTTGTAGATCAAAAAAAAATTCTAGGTGGCGTCTGTATTAGACAGAAGTCTGAAAAACGGACGTAGAATCTCACTGTTATTAATTATTACGTTTTGTAGTCTTCTGAAAAATTGAATGTATGAATCTTGAACTAAAATAAGTTAATAGGAGGAAATTCGCTCTGTTATGCAGATGCTGCGACCGGGGGTATTTTATTTTTAGTATACGTACCGTATATTGCACTATTGTAACACTAGCAACGTAATAAATTTTATTAGTCACACAAAATTCTATTATAGGCTACCAATGTTTATTATATAGATCAATAACTGATAAATAAAATTCTATTAAAAACAGTATTGTATTATTACTGGCATATGACATACGGAAATCATATGAATGTAAAAAATTTAATAAAAATTTATTGAATAGGAAACCAGAAATATTGAAATAGAAATATGAAGTGTGGAGAATCCTGGTAATGTGTGTTTGTACACAATTCTCTACAAGTATTTATGTGAGTTTATTCTGTGTGTGCATACGTCTTGTGTACAAATAAAAAGTGATGTTATACAAAGACTAAACCGGGTCACTGACCATCATTATCTTTGTGCTTTTTTTGTTCTCTTTAGATTTTTTACATTGCTGCGTTTTCAAAGGATTCGTTGTGTTTTTTAGTCATTTGATAAAGATTCTTTACTATGCGCTTTAATATTTGCTACTCGTGACTTTTGTCAGTGTCATATAGCAACTTCGTTAAGACTATGTTAAAGTAGATAACAAAGATTACTGTTAAAGATATTTTTTTTATTACAGTAATAAGTAGCGCAGCTTTCTACAAATTCATATCGATAACAAATTCATAAAGAATGAATGAAAACCTACTCTGTTAGGTTGCCTTCCTGGCGAAATATATTGATGATTTATTTATAAATAGTCGTGTTTTTAATTAATGATATGTATGTTCCATCTTACTAAAAAATGGAAATTTTATCTCTATATTAGTGGTTCTTATTTTAAAATGACTACTGTTCTCTGCTTATATTATTTTACATTCTAATTTGATATTAAAGATTTAAGAAAGGAACGGGATAAAGAACACTTCAAAAATTTTCTAAAGTGGCTAAGAACCGATTTTCTTATTAAGTTAGATTGAGAAATTAACATGATGAACAATATGCAAACAGCATGAAATGGCTACAATCCTTAATAATTTAAAGTGATACTTTTTTTTCGACTATGACAAACAAAATTCAAATGGAAAAATAAATTCTGCAAATATTTTAGCCACATATTTAAATAACCAAATTTTCAGAATCCAGACAAAAAGGACATTTGCTTAACAAAAGGGTAATTAGAGAGGTTTCTGATATAATTTCATTGTCTAAGTAGAGCCGTCCTCTTGAACTTGAAGTGTTAAAAGGTGGTCTTTGTAAAAAAAGTTATATAACAGTTATATATATAATATACATATATATATATATATATATATATATATATATATATATATATATATATATATATATATATAGATATATATATATATATATATATATATATATATATATTATATATATATATATATAAATATATGCATATACATATATAAATTATATATATATATATATATATATATATATATATATATATATATATATATATATATATAGTTATATAACAGTTATATATATATATATATATAAAATATAAAAATTATATATATATATATATATATATATATATATATATATATATATATATATATAGCATTCATTTTTAGGTTTAGACAATTTTGTGACCGTTACAATATTTAGCTACACATGATATCTGTAAGAAGTTCAAATTCGAATTCACTAATTGAACGATTCCATTCAACCTTACTAGAAACTTATAGACTAATTCATAATGATCCTGAAAATAAGGAAATGGTACCAGAACAAAAATTAATAACAGCCATATTTACTTATAATAATTCCATCCATTCAACTACGAAACATACACCAATCGAGTTATTCTTTGGCCATAAATACGACATTAATTTAAAACCCAACAGAAATGACATTAACGGAAAACGACAAGAACTATTTGACAAAGTATACGATCATATGCAAAAGAAGAAACACGAAAAAATGATAAAACTAAATATAAATAGAGACGAACCATTAGCTTACACACCCGGTACTAACGCTTACCTCACTGAAAATCCACGTAATAACAAACTTCATTCAAAAATTAAAATAAGTAAAGATAACAGAGTTACAGTTTTAGACAATAAAAATAGGAAATTAAATAAACAAAGATTAAAACGACCACTCAAATTAGAGAACGATGTTAAAGATGACGATAGCGAAAACAGAGATCCTAGACCAACCGAGCAACCCAGGAATCTATATAATGACCCTAGGCCAGGCCCGCGTTATCAATAACTTCAACCACTACATTCATATCATTATAAAGAAAATTTAATTAACATAAAGAAATCAATTAATATTATTTCACAAGAATTCCTCAATAAAGAACTTGAGGATGTACTCCGTTTAAAATTTCAAGAATTAGATAAAAATCTTCATATCCTCCTACCAAGAAAAATAGTAAAGGGGGGCTTGATCAATGCATTGGGAACGGTTATTAAGCAAATTACTGGCAATATGGATCACAACGACGCCTTGGAAATAAATATACACATCGAAACATTAAAAGTAAATCAAAATAACATAGTTACTCAGTTAAACACACAGATTAGCATAAATTCACAGATAATCGCACGATTTGAAAACATTAAAAAAACATAAATAATCAACAAATTAAAATTAATAATTATCTGCAATCATTATCGAAGAATATCGATTCAAAAGAAAAATAATATCAAATTTGTACAATATTTATATAGAGTAAATTTTAATATGTGAATACTTAACGAACATATTAAAGAAATAATACAATCAGTAAATTTGGCAAAACTTAACATAATAGAAGGACCAATTCTACTCCAAAACGAACTAAAATATGCGTATAAATCCTTAACCAAATAGGGAATACCTATAAAATCCTATGAACAAATCTATGAATTCCTTAAATTACAAACTTACTACATAGATACTAATATAATTCTCTATATAAGAATACCAAATTTTTATCCTGATATCTATCGTTTAAACCAATTAGAATCCTTACCAAATACAAATTTAAAATCCATAAAATTCCTTAAACCCTATATGGTTTCCAGTAAGTATGAATTGTACGAGATTGACACAGAGTGTCCCAGAATAGAGAACATCTACATATGCCAGTTTAAGAATATGGGAACCAAGTTGAAAAATTCAAAGTACCTGGGAAGCCTGCTACTAACCAGTCATCAACATGCGACTACGAGGACTTCAACAATATCACAGAAATCAAACAAATTTACAACAATCATATCATTATTAAAAATTCATTCGATACGAACATCAGTTCAACGTGCGGTATCACCAATCGGAAAATTATGGGAACTATCCTAATCTACTTTGAAAATTGTTCCCTTACAATTAATGGAGTAACATACGAAAATAGAATAATACGAAACACTATATCTACTGCCCACATACAATCTTCCAGTTAATACCTCAAACATTCAAGAAAAATTGGACTTAACCAAATTAAGAAATTTTCATCTGGAAAACCGGCAGAAAATAGAACTACTACAGTATCATAATGACGTTCATACACCGGCAACTTACCTCACGGTCTTAGCAATAATATCAACCATCATCTACTACATTAAGAAAAATAAAGAAGAGGATCTGGCAATCCAAGTAACCTACGAATTCATAGCGCCGTCCAGAGAAGTGAAACTTCTATGACCACCGCTTCAATCTTAGGACGGAGGAGTAACATCCTGTCCAATATGGACATCCTATATATAAAATAATTGCTTATTTTGCTAATTCATATCTGTTATAATATTGTTATCTTATAAAACGCTAATTTTGCACAATCTCTAATTTCATTGTTTTAATGATAATTTTGATACATTGTAATAATTTAAATATTATATTTCTTTCCTGGAACCACCAACTCTGAGTGATTATTCTAGAACAATCATAAAAAGATACAAATAGAGAAACTTCTCAAGAGAAATCAGTCTGTTAAAGATATTGGATCATTCCGTGTTGGTACAAAAGCGTATTGTACTTTAAATTAGGATAATAAAATTTTTTAACAAACTCAAATTATCATTTCGATAATTTAACTATATACATCCATATATATATATATATATATATATATATATATATATATATATATATATATATATATATATATATATATATATATATATATATATAGATAGATAGATAGATAGATATATATAGATATAAGTAGGTAGGTAGGAGAGAACGGGGGCACACTCCGCGTCAAAAGTATAAACCCCCATAATAGGTGGCCGATTAATTTTGCATCGTACTATACTTGCCTTATCAGACTTCCGGCTGCTAATTGGTCTGTTTTTAGTTTATCAGTGTATGCGCGCGATAAGCCTTTGCTGTTTGTTGAGTCAGTTAATTGGTCTGTGCGTTGTGTGATAAGCCGTTGTTGTTTGTTGAGTTATAGTTAATTGGTCTGTGCGTGGGTTTTTTATGCTCATTAAAGTTAATTGGATAGTTTTTTTGAACGCAGCGCTCATTAAAGTTAATTGGGTAGTCATTTTGAGCTCATTAAAATAGCTGATAAGACATTCCCGACTTCGGAATTGTGATATCATGACTATTTTGAGAAACCCCCACCAATGATCCTCAACAAATTAATGTATAAACATCCCCCATATTATGATGGCGGCAAAAGTTTGTAAAAAATGTTAATATAGCGGGAGATATCGGCTAGTTTTAAGTAATTATAACATCAAAAGAAACAAACTGATTAGTTTAACCATCGTTAAAAGATAAGGACCAAAATCATATGTCGCTTGCGTTTGTTTAATAAAAGCTCACTCATTCATAAAACAGCAGTCTAAAAAAAATCAGTGATTCAAAAAAGCGCAGCCCAAGAATGGAAACAAGCGATTATAAGCAGGTGGACAATTGGTGGTATTGTCCATTTAATCAGGCTCACCAGGTCTTAAAGGAGAGGTCATGGCGGCACTACATCAAATGTCGAAAGGCATTTTTGGAGGAGCATCCGGTATGTAAAAATAAAAAATATTTATAGTTTCTTTTTCTTAGGTATTTCTTAGGTATTTTATTTATATAAAAATTATTGTATTTTTTATATTAAAAAATTTTTTTTTGTTTTTATAGGAGCAAATTGTATATCACAATTTAGACCTGGGTGAATTTAGTAAAAATTTTTATATGCGAAAATATTGTTTTTTCTTAAACACCCAATCCCTAAACAACCTTTTAATTTTCAGAAAATATGTAGTGTACATATGCCTAGTAAAAGTGATCTCTAATAATAATAATAATTTAGTTTTTCAAAAAATATTTAAAAAAAAAATTAAAATAAAAAAGTGTGATAAACAATTTTGTGTAAAAAATAAGCCAATAAAAGTAAAATAAATAATTTTGTACAAAATTTACAAGCAATTTTATAATAATAGTGAAATATGATTTCTAATTTTAGAAATATATAATTGTGATTATTAATTTTTAATGTGACATTCTACTCATATGAGCGACTGGGATGGTTTTCATTATGAGGAAAGTTTGAGTAAAGGTGGAAATAAAAAACCATTTTTTAGAAACATTTCATTTTTTTATTTAAATATATAAGTATACATAGACAGTACTATAGCATTGGTAATATAAAAAATGTGTGTATATATGTAATTATTAATTTTGTGAGATTTAAGGACATATTTTTTTCATCACTCTAACCGGGTGAGTTCGGGGTTGACAATGGACAGTTCCTCTATATAAAAAAAAAGATATTACCAATATAATAAATAGAACAAAATTAGATATTACCAGTATAATAAATATATGTATACATACCGTTAATTATGAAAAAATCTACAAATCGTTTTCCACCGTTAAAATTTACTGCTAGATTTATTTCACCAATCGCTCGATAACCCACACTATGATTATTATCAATCGACCAACCTGCGTTTAATAATTGCTTACTTTCATCATCATTTAAGCATAGATAATTTTTTAACGTAGTCGTTAGACCCAGATACTAACACGTTCAATCTCAACACCATTGATACACTAACCGCAGGTTCTGTGTTATCATCTTTTAAAATTTTTCCCTCGATGTATATAAAACTTTCGCTGGGTAAAATATAAATATCCTGATTTTGTATCAAAATTCTTATCTGATCATTGACCCCAAACGAGCGGAGAAAAGGTGCATAGGTATGATACTTGAAATTAGTGATACTATTACCAAATTGACTACTGCTTACAATGTTCAATGTATTGCTGAGTACCATTTTTGTTTAACTTTCAGACCAATTGACTCGATAAATGCTAAATCTTCCTTTGAAATGCGTTGCAATCTTTTACGCTTTATGGTATTCGAATGAATGAGCTTAGAAGTCGACAAACCTCTATTATATACCCTAGCGCTAGATTGATCTGTATTGTAAATCAGCATGGCCTCAAATGTAAACGTACAGTAATTTTTTTACCACGAAAGTCCACCAATTCACCGTACTGATCAACAATTTTTAGCGAAATAGATGTTAACTCGTTGACTGTTACAGGCAAATAAATTATATTTCGCGGTACCTCCACTCTTTTATAGCCAGGTGCGACAAGAGATGAAAATTCATGCAACGTGTGTGCAGTAGTGCCATTAATATAAGCGTTGCTAGTAATATTACTTTGCAAGTGTAAAGATGTAACTTTAATTATACTAACTGGTGCTTGCGAGGTGTGAAGTTTATTGGCCTCTAATAATTGCTTACGAAACCCTAATAATGAGCCAATTGTATTACGCTTCGTAAAATCAATGTCTTGATTACTAATTACTTCACATTTGAGCGTGTTACTATTCGCTTTTAAATGAATGTAGGGTTTATCGTGCTTGTTTTCATAAATATTATTACCGTATTGATTATACATATTTTTTTCGATATATGAGGCTAAATCATTCTCTTCAAATGTCCCAACTGGGAATTCTATAACATTATCGTTAGCATAATGAAACAAATTATTTTTAGTTGTAACATTGGGTATTGAATTATAAACTTGAAAGTCCAATAGGGCGCACTCATATTGAGTATTTAGTCTGATTGGGGGAAAATATTGCGCCGATAATATAGACGAATTCCCGGTTAATGTTAGTGTGAACGCCATGACAATATATTTTGAACTATTAAGAATATGCGAATGTTACTTTCTTTTATAAGTATTTGTTGCTATCACCAAAATATTTATTATAAAGAAAGTCTAAACAAAGATGTCCGCATTTGTACGAGTTGTAATCCTGATAATTGTTATAATTGTATGTAATATTATTGCCACTAAAGTAGCGAGCCACCTCAAGCGCGGGTTTTAAATTACCAAAACTATCAAAATAGTTACACAATTTCCATTTCTCCAGTAACACGTCCAATGAGTACCACGTCCGGTGGAATTATCTAAATTTAAAATACCATATTCATTATACCACGGACCACGTTTGGGTAAATTATCGCGCATAAATAAACCTCGAAAATGGGGTAAATATTTAGCATATCTAAGCAAATCTCTATCTGTTAGTGCCTGCTCGGACAATTTCATTATAAGTTTTTTGGATGTGGACGTAAATATAGACTCAACCCTTGTCTGTATGGACGTATGTATAAACCGCGACCATTACGCACAGCAATTGCCTCCATCATTCGATTATAACGTTCACTTTCACTTAATTGTTTTTGTGCAGTCTTAGCATCGTTAATTGCTTTCGCAACTCCTGATGCACCACCGGCCAAGGCACCAGCTGCTGAAAGTGCTGCAAAAATTGGTAAAAGCGGTAGTACGCCACCTTTTTAGATATTGGAATAATGCGTGGTGTTTTTATTTTATTATTTTTAGCCGCAGACTTGACAGCCTTTAAGGCAAGCTTTACTGCATTATTAAATATTTCGCGTATTAATTTTTTTACTATACCACGCACGCTTCTTCGTACATGACCAAGTGTGGCTTTCTTTTTCACATCCACACCAAGCTTCACTTTAGCTTTCATTGCATTTGTTACAGCCCACGCAACAGTTTTTTCACCAAATTTTGCGTCTGAAGATTTAACGCGGTTCCAAGCGGCGTTAGCTAAAATTAAATCAGCCTTATGTCGATCGCTGAGATTTTTACTTTGCGCGCAAGCAATATCATGTGCTTTACAAGCCTCGTCTAGCTTATTGATCCCCGGACCACCTCGTGCTAATCGTTCAGGTAATTTTGTGCCAGGTCCGCAATAATAATAACTGGGTATATGTGCTTCAAACGGCAACTTGTCAATTATTGCATTAAGTAATCCACGACCGCTCCGCTGGTGTTGCTTACAACGTAACATTAGAACTAAACGTCAATCTCGAGTAGTGCTATTTATAGATTCATGAAAAATTGAAATACTTGCGAATTTTGTGGTAAAGCATTTATAAGAAAGTTCAATCTTTCTCGACATTTACGTACTCAACATCATTCGTTAAATTACGTTAATGGTGCTAAGATTGAAGCGAATAAATTCAAGGATGTTGCCTTATCAAATACATCTTTATCAGTACAGGATAATGGCTCTACGTCTAATTATGATGGTGATGCTTTTGGTGATGATTATACTGATAATTCAAAAAATATTGATGAGGGAAATAAATACGCATTTCGTCAAAATGTTCGTGAAAATGATGATTCTGATTCTTCTGATAACTCTTATAGACAAGCTTAATTA
This sequence comes from Brachynemurus nebulosus, assembly GCA_035578155.1. NCBI lineage: Eukaryota > Metazoa > Arthropoda > Insecta > Neuroptera > Myrmeleontidae > Brachynemurus > Brachynemurus nebulosus. The sequence continues at coordinate 8,939,483 of JAPWDM010000020.1, read as the reverse complement.
AAAATAGCTCAGAAAATCATATTGATTACACCATGAATCCTTTTGATCAAAGAATGATAGCTGCAACTGAATCAATTAAAGCTAAATTTGATTCCTTAAAGAAATCACAAAACTCTTTGCAACTGATGAACAAAAAGATAGTTTGGCTAATGAAAACGAGCGAGAAAATAATTTAAAATCTATTACTAATGAAACACCCTTATTTCCAAAATTAACTAACCTTTTAGAAACTGCTCCAGATATTTTAATAATTAAAGAGGTTGAAAACACTTGCAGAAAAGATGACGAACAAACTTCAAGTTTCACCAAACCAGGAAGTCTAAAGCGTCATAGAATATGTAATTCAAATAAATATGTTAAAACAGAAGTGCCAACTAAACAGTTCAAGTACACCAACGCTTGGGATCATCATAGCAATAATGAAAACTTGGAGTATGTTAATAATTGGCGCATTCTAAAAACAATGTATAAATTACTAGAACTAATTACCACCACAGTAACTGGACAAGAAATGTTGGATATTTTACGCAGTTTAAGATAACAGAAGATGAAGGTGATTCTTCGCAACCGGCTATATTTAGATATTATATAAAAAATCGCGGCGATTTACTTAAGAACATTAACAGGCTAAAAAATACTAATGTGGGTCGAGAAATATTTTCAATAATCGATGAGTTGGAAAAAGCTAACATTATTGAACCATCGCTTGTGATAAAGAAATACCTGCTAAGTGGTGAATATGGCAGTTATGAATTTTAAGTTTTCCAATTTATTTGTGATTATGATTGTTTTAGTAATATTGTCAATAAGGCAAAAGACAATGTATATATGTATAATTATTTACATGGATATGTTAAGCAATGTGTTAGATAACAAATTATATATGTGTAATATACAGATAAAAATATTTCAATAATTATATGTGTATATGTTTAATAACCTTGAAACCAATTTTCATATTTTCAGGTAATATATCGAACACCTAACAAAAATTATTAATAAATTTAGTGTTTGAATCAACTTAAAGTTCGCAAAATCTATCCATAGCTTGTGAAATGCATAATAATATTATTGTGTGTATACAATAAAAATTACTAGAGGAGCATCCAAGTCGAATCTCGTTGTTAGTATCTCGTTGTTAGTATAAATGATGCATTTATAAATATTTTATATCTACACATGATCGCTAGTATTTTAATCCACCAAAAATATGAGTAAAGTTCTATCCTCCTGTTAAAAGACGTTGATTTTAACTATTTTTAATTGTCTTAATTGTCTCAAAATATTCTTTATATTCTCTATCATGTATTAAGATATTCATTAAGACTTTAATTGTCTTAAAATATTCCTTATCAGTCATATAAATATTGACTCCGAATCTTCTCAGAAATTGATAACACTGACTTAGGTATATACTTATCATGATTCAGTTTCTTAAACGTATCAATAAATTGCATTTAAATACCTAAGAAGACTAAATTTGTCTATTTTCTATTAATCAAACTCAGATATTATGTAAATAGATATAATATTGTTTAATACTTATCTCTTTTAATTCTTTTTTGTTATAAAATTATTTTTATATCTTGTTGGCGGATATTGATAAAATTAATATTGTATAGCATGAAGAATTAACACTGTTAAAAATTATTCACCACATAATATTTCTGTTGTTTAAATAACTTTACTAGTTCACAAAAATAATTGTAGTTAATATTATAATAATTTTATATTGAAAACATTTTTAAATTAATAAAATGCATATATATGCATATGTACATATATGCATATGTGCGTTCTGTTTGAATTGTAAATTAATAATGAATTGGTAATAACAAATATTTGTTTAAAAAATAAAAATTATTTTTGGAATGGTTTCCAATAACAAAAAATATGTTGGAACATTGTTTCCAGCAAATATGTATGTATACCCTGAACCTACTTTAAATTTGTTTTCTACGGTGATACAGCATGCATACATTAATTTCGGCTTGTTCAAATGCATACGTTGTATAACGAATGAAAGTAAGGAAAAATACCTAGAGCTGTGAGCGTTTTAGAAACAGATTTCTCGATTGTGGGCGTTTAGAAACAATTGTTATATGTTAAAAGTAGAAGCAGATTTCCGATCCGGCGTTCTCATAACAAGCCTTAACGTGTGTGCTAAAAATAGAAACTGATTTCCGACTCAGCATTCCGCTAACAAGTTATAACATGCATGCGGAAAATAATTCTAAAAATAGCTATGATATTACTATTCCGAAATCTGAAATATCTTATCAGCACCAATTATTTTTTTGATGAGCTCAAAATAACTACCCAATTAACTTTAATGAGTGCAACGTTCAAAAAACTATCCAATTAACTTTAATGAGCATAAAAAATCCACGCACTGCCGGAAGTCTGATAAGGCAAGTACAGTACGACACAAAATTAATCGGCCACCCATTATGGGGGTCTATATTTTTGACGCGGGGTGTGCCCCCGTTCTCTCACAGCCTACCTACTTTATATATATATATATATATATATATATATATATATATATATATATATATATATATATATATATATATATATGTTGATTATATTGGTTGGTCCAGAATTATGTACCGTAAGTGCTAGAGCTGATAGTACGTTCAAAAATGATGGTATCTTTTCATGTACACTTTTTCAAAACTCAATAATAAGGGAGATATAGCTCTGTAAAAAGGTGAAATGAAACCATTTTTTCTTAAGTATTTTCCAAACGCTTTTGAATAACGTACGGATATTTTAGGAGTACTTCGTTTGCGTTAGAGAGATTAAATTTATGTCAACACTTATTTCACCACTTTTAATTTAAATTGAAAAGAAAAGCTGAACAACTGAAAGGTTCAACATGTATAATTGAACGCAGTTTTAAAGCTCAAGTCAATCAATTCTGAATACTTTGCTGATTAATTTAGAAACGATAAGAGACTTTTAAGAACTATTTAGCTTATTTGTCAAAATTTTCCATGGTAAAGTCATTAATATTTCATCTATCGGTCCCAACTCATTTCCTTTGTATCACTCCACCTCAATCTGTCAACCTATTTACAAGTAACACTATACCCAAGTACTAATCGCCAGTCTTCTTGAAACTTTTCTGTTTTGTAGAATAGACAAAAATAAGGGACCCGTATTTTTTTATTGGCCAAGGCCTACGGATGGCCGTGGGTGAGACCAGCCCATTTTCATAGGGTGAAACCAGTTCATTTTTATAAGGTGAAACCACCCTTAAATTTGGGGTCCAAATCGTATTTATTAAGATATCTCGAAAATTATAAAAGATAGAAAAAAAACATTAAATTGACGAAATGTTCCTCTTTAAATTGACGATGAGTTAATTGCTCATTAACTATTAAAATAAGTTTTCGTTATCGAAAATTATCGATACCGAAAATAACGATATTTCCAAAATGGATGATACAAGAAAAGAAGTATTTTTACAAATATGACGTATCTATTAAAATTGCTTTTCATTTCAACACCTTTTATACTAAAATAGATCGTAAATGAAGTACAATTTTTTTCAACTAATGATTGTGATTTTTTTTATTGTTATATTTATTTATTATGTTTTTATGTTCAGTAAATAAATAACCAGCAGATAACTAAATAAAAATAATATTTTCGTTTTTTTTTTTTTTTTTTCTTATCTCTTACTATATAACAACTTCAATAAACTTGATTCTGTGGTTTCAGCAAATTTAGCTATTATAACAGAAATTCAACAGAAAATTTTCAGAAAAGAATGTTTAAAAAATATTTATTTTATATGCTACACATAATTATTGTGTATAATGAGTAAATAAAGTTTGAAAAAAATTTATTTTGTTTTTAAAAATTTTAAATTTTAATTAATAAAACCGCCGCTGATTTTTGTTGTTGATATCAAACTTACATACACATATGCAAACAACTACGTACTGTACTTGTTATCTCGTGAGCATGTATGTATGTGAGTGTCGGTGTACACTCTGAGAAGTTCTGCTGTACTTAAATTTATCAGTTTTGCGGTAAACATATTCTATGATTCTGTCTATTTGTATATAAGTGTGTTGATTAATAAAATAATGTTTTTATGTAAAAATCTGCATATTTCTTATTTTTTTAAAGTATATTTGAAATATCTAATAACAAAATAAGTACAATATTCGCACTAAATGTATGTTTCAGAGCACCTACTGTATATAGACGAATGTCACTCGTACGTCAGTGTTAGTGTAACAAAATTATACGCCAGTGGTTAAGGGTTAAAAACAAGATACAGGTAAAATTGTAATCCACTACAACCATGAACTACTAACATGTTTGCCGAATCTACAAAGTTTTTTTTCCGTTCAAAACGGAATACGGAACAAATGATGAATTGCCTCAATTTTTATATATTCTGATTTTATGCCTTAAATTTAAATTAATGGAAAATTCATGTTATTACAACTTTATGTCTTAAGGGTAGGTTTCTTGTTCGGAAAGAGTTCATATATTGGGAAAATAAAAGTTTAATATTACATCAAACTATAATTCATCACTGATGCAAACGTAGTTTTCAATTTTTCTAGTTAGATACGTATAGAAGCTTTTATAATTATAATGCAAATATGGTACATGTACTTACTTATAATTAGGGAGTGGAATTTACATATTTTGTACATCGATCAATTTGGTAATATGTGAATAAAATTTCTTATATATCCCAATCACCCTCTTTCTGAACTGACTGACAATGAGACTAATTAAAATTTGCATAAAAATTTCTGCATATTTACAAATTCTTTACATAACTATTCATATTTTTTCAATTTTTCCACTTTTTTAAAAGTGTATCTTATCAAGATATAAACTGTTTTATTCTCAGAAATTTTTTTTAAATGTTATGTTCATAAATGAGGCACAACATTTCTTAACAAAATTTAAATTATACTTTTCTTTTTTACACTAAAATCAGCAAAATAATATTGTTTTATTGAAGAGTAGATACTTACCTACTACTCCAAAAATTGTTACTAAAGTAGGAAAATAAAATTATATAGTAATTATATTTAATGGCATTTACACAATTACAAAATTCGCAAATAAATGTTTTAGAAACAAATTTTTATATTGTATTTCAACAAAATCTCAGTTGATAATTTCGTAAGATAAGCAGAAACAAGGAATATAAAACGCGAGTTATTGAAGATAGCCAAAGTAAAATGCGTAACATTCAATTACGTTTATAATATTCAAAACTTTTAGATACACGTAGCTATCCTACTTGATCTATCATTAAAAAATTAGTCAGAGGCACATTGCATGCCAGTTTGATGCTTCGTATTTCCCAGAGAAGGCTTAAAAATAGGGAATATGCATGTTTTTCATTTATTTCAAAAATAGTTTAAACTGATGTCAAAAAATCACAAAAATATATTATGAGTACAATTTGCGCCTTTATTTCAGAAAAATAAAAAAAATGATTTTTCACTTTACATTATCATTATTTAAACATCACCATTTGGCGCGCTGACATCAGTTGTAGATATTCAAATAAGATGGTTATTACCACCCAGGCCAGCAGCATCGTTATATAAATCGTTCTGTAGATGGCACTGCTTCTGATAATATTAAAAATATAATCGTTTATTTTCCACTGCTTTCCATATCTGTCAATATTTTAATTTTTTTAACGAATAAAATTTAGCAAATATATTAAATAGTTAATGAATTAAATAATTATTATTAATTAATTTTCAATTTAATATTTAAGATCGTTTCCTCTTACGAATTTTTTCAAAAATTAAAATCAACGAATATATTTTTTTAAATTTTTAGTCGAATTTTCTCCGAAAAATTAGACTTATACAGTCTATACGATAAGAGCTGCGAGAGGCGAGAGTAGGGGCGCTATCCGTTTTCGGACCCGTAGAACACGAATATGTAGAAAAAAAAATGTCTGATATATATATATATATATATATATATATATATATATATATATATATATATATATATATATATATATATATATATATATATATTTTCCCGCCACCTTTTAATTTGTGTAGGGCCCCCCTATGGAAGTTACGAGATGAAATTTGGTAAATGGGGCTCATTTTCGAGGCACCTCATACTATCAAAGTGGGGTCAAATTATGGGCAAATTTTTTTTCTGACCCGACCTTTAAGGGGGTGGTGGGGGGGCGGAAAAGCAATAAAACTTTTCCAAACCGGTTTTAAATAATGTTTCGGTCATTTATCTACAACATATCCAAAATTCAGCTTCCTAGGATGATATGGTGGGAGTAGAGGGGGGAAAAACGATTTTCGCTGGATCTAACAGGCCCCCAGCCCCCCAGAATTAACGTGGAGGGTTGAAATTTGGTGCGTTGATAAAGTTCGTACCTAGGTTGTGCTATTTGGAGGTTTTAATATTTTACCCCCACCCCCCTCATTTTTAAGCTACAATTTCATGCATTTTCGACGTTTTCGAAGTTTGTACCACTCGCACAGGTCACCCGAATAAACCTAGAGGGCTGAAATTTTGTATTCGGATTGAGTTAGTATCAAGGGGGTGCCTTTTGGGGGTCTCGACTTTTAACCCCTACCCCTACCATTTTTATACCCAAAAGAACATGATTTTTCTTGTTTTTTAACAGTTTCGTTCGGGTCAAAATCTCCCCAAATAAACCTAGAGGGCTGAAATTTGGTGTACAGGTTAAGCTAATAGCCAGACACTATTTTTTGGAGGTTTCAACTTTTAACCCTTACCCCCACGATTTTTACGCCAATATTTCCTTAATTTTTTTGCTTGTTTTCTAACACGTCTAGAGACTCCTAAAGGAAACCTAGAGGTCCTTTTTTAATTTTTAAAATTAAAACATAAAGGCAGTTAGCGGATAAACATGGGCAGGAATATCCTCGTACGAATTATGTTGGCTTTTTTTCTGCTACCTGTTTTCGGCACAAAATTGAAATTTACTGAGATACAGCCCTTAAATACTTAAAACCTTTTTTTAAAGCCTCGATCAGCCGAACACTCATCACCAGTTTTGAAACCAACAAAATGACAATTCGGTTGTAGACTTTCAATCACATTTCGCTTGTAGACATTCAATACCGAAGATGAAGGGGAAAATTCGACTATCGTGATGGGGCCCCGCTGCTCACGGCGTTTTTTTTCATAGCAACTAACTTTTAAAAAAAATAATGACCAATATTTAATATTTTCCTAGTTACCTAGATCAATTTATTTTAAAAATAATAAGTATTGATTGTAATTTCAAATATTATCGAGTGCTTGTGAGACACTACTACGTATGACAAACTTTTGTTTGCATTTCAACACACGCAGTATTGATATGTTTACTAATCGTTCAGCTAAACTGAAACTTTAAGCACTCGATTTTCTTTGGTATAGTATGACCAAAAACCACATGTAAATTAAAAATCACAAAGTGATTGAAAAAATTATCCGGATCGGCTGGGAATCGAACCCAGGATCTTCTGGTAACTAGCCAGACGTGCTAACCTCTACACCAACGATCCCATGCTCGGTAAGCGGCCAAGCCGGACACCCATTCAATCACCTATGTGTATTAGTACTCTCTCTGATTCGAGAAACAGTTACAATTTTAATTTCAAATATTATCGAGTGCTTGTGAGACACTACTACGTATGACAAACTTTTGTTTGCATTTCAACACACTCAGTATTGATATGTTCACTAATCGTTCAGCTAAACTGAAACTTTAAGCAACTTTAAGCTTGTTGAAATGCAAACAAAAGTTTGTCATACGTAGTAGTGTCTCACAAGCACTCGATAATATTTGAAATTAAAATTGTAACTGTTTCATCAGAGAGAGTACTAATACACATAGGTGATTGAATGGGTGTCCGGCTCAGCCGCTTACCGAGCATGGGATCGTTGGTGTAGAGGTTAACACGTCTGGCTAGTTACCAGAAGATCCTGGGTTCGATTCCCGGTCGATCCGGATAATTTTTTCAATCACTTTGTGATTTTTAAGTATTGATTGTGACAAGTTACTAAATACTTTTTCATATTCAAAAATTAAATTTTATTCTACTTGATATACCTATTATGTTTTCGTATCAGTGACAAAGTTTATAGAGTGTATCCTATTATTTATGGTACTCTACGTTATACCTTTAGTGCATATTTCATTGAGTATATATATATATATATATATATATATATATATATATATATATATATATATATATATATATATATATATATATATATATATGTATATATCTGGCATATTTGGTGAAAACTTATACATTATACGTCACAACCAATAGGATCGCTCATTGCTCAAATGTACCGTATTGGCGGAATTTTTATTTAAGGTAGATAATTTACATTATTTTCGTTATGAAAATTAAAATTAATCAAACAAAAAGAACTGTCATAAGAATTTGTGACTTGTATAGAATATTTTAAAAAATGTTTCACAATTTTCAAAAAAACATGCATATTCCCTATTAAAACTGGTAACATAAACCTCATCAAGGCCTGCCCTAAGAGGGCGGCATTTTGCAAAATTCAAGAGGATTCAAGAGAAAGAGAGAACGGCATTTTTACAACTGACGAGCAAAAAAAAAAAGTTCGCCGCTTTCGCCAGGTGCAGAATTTTTTTCTCCCCCGGGGTGGATTTTTTTCTTTTTGCCCAGGTTGACGTAAACGCTAGAGTGGGGCTGACCTCATTTTAAAAAAAAAATTCTAATACCACCTACCACGATGGCGTATAAAAAAATGTTTTAGAAACCTACGACGAAATATTACTAATGCTCAGTTGCACCGTATTGCTGCTTAAGTATTACCTAGTTATAACAATAAGTAATACTTATATTTTAAAATTTCTGTTGCACCGTTCTTTAAGCGATGCTTAAATATGTTAATTGATACTTATATTTAAGTCATCAAAACCGACGACTTCAACGATACTTAAATTTAAAAATCAGATGACGTTTGCTTATTAGATTTTGTTTCCATGGAAATTATTTTAACTTATGAGTTATGCTTATGACATTTGTAAATTATTTTTGTTGAACAGTATTATTTTGTATTATCCTAGTTCTATTTATTATTATAATTTATTAACTGAAGATGGACTTAAAAATTAATGATATATTTGAAAATGATTTGATGTGCCGATGATTTAGATATATTAGAAAATTATCGATGGCGGTTTTCCTAGAATAATCTATACACGCTCTAATCATGTTCATGATATAAATGAATATAACTTTTACAAATGCTTTCGTTTGGCAAAATAAACTATCGCTTGTGGGCTTAACTGAAGCTCAGCTGGAATTTCCAAATAATATGTAAGTTTACATAGATAGTTAATTTTTTTTTTTTTTAAAGATCCCTGAATCTTGAACCCAAGAGATCCGGGTTCGCGTCCCCTCCGACCCAATTTGATAATTTTTCAAACACTATGTGTATTTTAATTAACATACTTAATTTCATAAAAATTACGTATAGTTTGCTACATAACATGTTGCGTTATTACATTTATGTTGTTTCATTCCTCATTACAGGATGATATTACTAAAAATTAAATCTGGATGGGCTAATAAACAATGAACAAGAAATTCCTATTGCAAATGAAGGGAATATCAACCATATGAGAAATGATTTAGTGGATGAACTTAAATTATTTATTATTTTTTTATCTAAAACTTTTTGTTAATATTTGTATTGAATAAAATAATTTTGATTAACGAAATTTAAAAAAAATAATTTAATAAATTATACATTAAAATAAAATTAATGTATATATTATAAGGTTTTAAATTTTTATTATTAAAATTAATTTTTTTAATGTTTGTTTCCTCATTTCAATATCTAATAAAATACTTTGTTTCTTTAAATTTTCGGGAAACGCTGAAGAGGAGTATTCATTTAGGTAACATTTTTATTTATTTCTCTTCAATAATTTTGAAAAATCAATTTTTTTTGTTATTACCTATATCAGATATGGACTCTACGAGATCTATTGATAAACTGATGTGAGGAAATTTACGAAATATACTTTCATTAAATAAATAATACAACAAACGCCGTGAATAAAGCAAATGTAAAATTATGTATTTATCGGATTTTTACGGTTTCTATAAAAAATATCAATTTTAAGTTTAACTTTTACGATGTTGTCATATTTTCAGATACTTAAACTAAACTTATTTAAGAAAGCATAAAATTTAATCAGTGCAATATACAAAATATTTGAAAACATCTTAAAATTAAGTTATACTTAGCAAAGATTTACTTAAAATAAAAATGGTGCAACTGGGAATAAATACTTCAAATAAAAATTTCATATTCCAAATTTCATTATAATTTTCCTTAACAATCGCGCCACCATTAACATTTTAACAGAAATTCAATAAATTTTTTGCCATTGCTTGAACGAATATCCATAATAAAAACATGGGATCGTTGCTTTGTCACTTTGTACAACAAAAATCGTACAAACACGAGTCGACTTTCGACCATTACGCCATCCTCAGGTGAAAAACACAACTAAAATCTGTTCTTTTAGGCGAAACTATTTATATTATAAAATGAATAATGTATTAGTGGGGGATGTTAGAGATAGAGGCAGATATAAGCACATCAAAATAAATGTAAGGGAAATCCCAAGTTAACAAATTTAATATTAATTATTGAATATCCATAAATTTAATGCCGGTCTACAATTAATTTATTAGTCATTAATTGTATGAAATATGACTATTTTGATTTAATTTCCCTAGTAAGATTTCACCTGAGGCAAAATTTAGAAAATTTGTTTTAATTTTAATTTATAATAACTACAAGTCATAACAAATATTCAACTAACATACATTCTCATGGATTGTTATGTGGAATAATTTCATTACTTTGAGCAATATAAATATATGTATGTTTACAACAAAGGAGTAAAAGGGAATGAATCTAGTACAAGGATATATTTATTATGTATACCCTGTGACTCATCAAAACATTTCGGATTCAAGTTCTATGCAACGAACAGAAACTTATGAGGAACTAGGGCGCTGAATAATATTAGATATGTATTCTATTACTACAGTGAAGTAGCAACACATGTGCATTTACTCAGTTGTGTGTTATTATTTAATTTTAGGATAGGCTAAAGTTGTTTGTTCTCTGTTCATTACATTAGACTGGATCCAAAATGCTTTGCTAAACTGCAGTGTATATGAAAGAATGTATATGATACTCATACACATATTATGTATAATGAATACAGTGATAAATATATGCCATTAACAAAGTTAAAACATCCCACGGTAAGAGCATCACATATGTATGACGACAGAACCAGATGAAAAATAATGTTTGTATTTTAATATTTACATTTTCATTTTGTATATAAATTGTGTGTACTTAGGTATTTTAATTTCAATATTCAATAGGGCACAGGATAGAAGTAAAATTCTTAAGGGTGGAAGTAAAAAGTTAAACTCCAATTTGATTATTTACAGTCAGATTTTATTTCACGCCTTCTAACTAATACCAGCGATAAAAAAGAGTAAAACTGATATTTAAAATTCATGCCGGGATTAAAAAAATTATCAAACTGTTTCGGTTACAAAGTGAACATAGAATTTTTTTTTTTTATTTCAAATATTATCGAGTGTTTGTGAAATATTATTAGTGTATGGCTAGCTTTTGTTTGTAAATATACGTAGCATACATACGTAAAATTTCAATTTCGTAGGCCGAATTAGGCACGCATTAAAGGGGTATAACAGACAAGCAGACAGACAGGCCCAGACATGACGAATTTATAAGCCTTAAAAATTAATTCCTTCGGAACTCTAAAAAGTATAGGTAAATTCAAAAATGTAAACTTTACCGCATCGATGCAGCATCATGACTTTTCTGATGCGTCTAATACTACATGATGCGCTGCTGATGCTCTCTTGAAATTTGATGCACATTAGATGTTTTTGAACGGGATATTGGCATCATTTAGCCTATGGAGGGTATATATCAGGAGGACTATCTTGGCCGGAAAACAATAGAAAAATAGTTCAAAAAGTATCCCGTTTTACTACTAAGTAACAGTTCAAACAGTAGAGTAGCAAAAGGGTATGAAATGAACTTTGTAGTTGTCGACGGAGTGACGTGTGTTGTTTAATAACCTACAAAAAACTCGCTGTGAAATACGTTGAAAATGATTCATAATTACATGAACTTTTAATGTCTGTTAGTGATTTTTTTTGTGTTGAGGTTTATAAAAATTTTTAAAATAATAAAACAATAAAATTATATGTAAGAATTATAATAAAAAAACAATAATTACATAACGCGGATGTTTTACTTTCCTTGTTTATGTCTCTAAATTTACCCTTTTGCTACAGTAGCGTCGCCACTATTTACGCCTTTCTATGAACACTTTTTGATACAGAGATCGTGCTCCTGATATCTACCCTCCATAATTTAGCCTCTGATTTGGCTATAAATAAGATAGATTGAACTTACTTGAAATTGAAAATATTGAAATTATTTGAATAAAAAATATTACATAAATACCTATTTTGAGTGCAAGATGTATTCAAATAGTTAAAACAATTTTAATCAAAGGTAAATACGTATACATCCATCTTTTTCAACAATTATTCCTGTTGGTGTTAATACCTACATAATATGGCAAGTAGTTATAATTCTACATTATACACATGGCATGCATCTTGGACACGCATCCGGCATCACCAAATTTCTTGATGCATTGTTTTGACGCATCAAATGCAAAAATGAACTTTTGATTTTTCGTTGTGATGCGTCTGATGCGTTTTTGAACTTTTGACTCTGCCTCATGTAAGCAGTGATGCATTTTTGAAGTTAGCCTATATAAATACATAAGTGTACATCATTCTTAATATTTTTCAGAATAATTTATTTTTGAAATTCTTGGCTTATACAAAATATATTGGTCCTATTATTCAAAGGGAAAAATTTTTTGTGACAGAGTATGTAGTAGGTATTATCTGTAATTACGGTAAAGTAAATTTTCCTTTTATAATCCGTATTACAATAAAATATGGGGATAGTGTAAAATATAGAACAGTTAATAAATAACCATAGCCACCTTAACCTCTGTTATTAAAATGGCAGGATTAGGAGTATGTACTCGGTTACGACAACAATGTAAGATTAACTACACCGGTGCTCTGATTGAGAGAAAGAAAAATGCGTATGTATTGGTTAAACGGATATAAAAAAACAAATTTTTTTTAACGTAAACAACTCATTATATATATATATATATATATATATATATATATATATATATATATATATATATATATATATATAGGGTGCAATTTTAACAACTCTTATACCTCTTGGTGAATTTCAATAAAATTTTACGATGATTTAGAACAGAATTTCTTGGAAACAACATAGCTATATTGTTTGGAATTTTCCCACAAAAATACAATATTTTCCCCGGGTAAAAAATAGACTGTAACATTCTTTTAGCAACATGCCAAGTTCAAATGAAATCAATGATTCTTTTTAGTCGAATTTTCTGCGAAAAATTAGACTTATACAGTCTATACGATAAGAGCTGCGAGAGGCGAGAGGCGAGAGTAGGGGCGCTATCCGTTTTCGGACCCGTAGAACACGAATATGTAGAAAAAAAATCTCTGATATATATATATATATATATATATATATATATATATATATATATATACATATATATATATATATATATATATATATATATATATATATATATATATATATATATATATATATGTATTCCCGCCACCTTTTAATTTATGTAGGGCCCCCCTATGGAAGTTAAGAGATGAAATTTGGTAAATGGGGCTCATTTTCGAGGCACCTCCTACTATCAAAGTGGGATCAAATTTTGGGCAAATTTTTTTTCTGACCCGACTTTTAAGGGGGATGGGGGGCGGAAAAGCAATAATACTTTTCCAAACCGGTTTTAAATAATGTTCCGGTCAATTATCTACAACATATCCAAAATTCAGCTTCCTAGGATGATTTGGTGGGAGTAGAGGGGGGAAAAACGATTTTCGCTGGATCTAACAGGCCCCCAGCCCCCCAGAATTAACGTAGAGGGTTGAAATTTGGTGTGTTGATAAAGTTCGTATCTAGGTTGTGCTTTTTGGAGGTTTTAACATTTTACCCCCACCCCCCTCATTTTTAAGCTACAATTTCATGCATTTTCGACGTTTTCGAAGTTTGTGCCACTCGCACAGGTCACCCAAATAAACCTAGAGGGCTGAAATTTTGTATTCGGATTGAGTTAGTATCAAGGGGGTGCCTTTTGGGAGTCTCGACTTTCAAACCCTACCGCCACCATTTTTATACCCAAAAGAATATGATTTTTCTTGTTTTTTAACAGTTTCGTTCGGGTCAAAATCTCCCCAAATAAACCTAGAGTGCTGAAATTTTGTGTACAGGTTAAACTAATAGCCAGACACTGTTTTTTGGGGGTTTCAACTTCTAACCCTTACCCCCACGATTTTTACGCCAATATTTCCTTAATTTTTTTGCTTGTTTTGCCTGTTTGCTTGAGGTTGTGTTTGATTGATTACTGAATTGGAGTGGCACTCGAACAAGTGATCGGTGGCCTAGTTGGTAAGGCGCTTGGCTGGTAACCAAGAGATCCGGGTTCGAGTTCCAGCCGATCCCGTTTGGTAATTTTTCAAACACTATGTCAATTTTAATTAACATAATGAATTGGCCATTTGCCAAAGTGCATCGAGTGTTCAAGTATCAGCCAAAGCTGGACATTGAGTGAACATATGAATATTGGTGTATGTTTAAATACGGATAAAAATCCGCCATACACTAATAATGTTTCACAGGCACTCGATAACATTTGAAATTAAAAGTATAATAATTTAGATATTTATAATTTTAAACATAAACTGTGGTACTTAAAGGCCTAAAACATTAAATAATTCCAGTGTGGTTCCGATAATTTTTAACATTTCAGTAGGAAAAACAACTAAAAGAAAATGTAATAATAAATTAAGATTAACTAAAGTTTAGTAAAATATTATGTTAAACTACCGTTTTGTTTATAAATATTTACATTAAAAAAATATGTAGATACTTACATAAAAAATGCAAGTAGGAAGGGTAGCAAGTCAAAATATTCTATCACAGAAGTAAGTAATAATTCCTTAGTTTTTCTGTTTTTCGACATATTTTTTAGTTAGTTATCTATAAAGTTGTAGATTTTTCGTGAAATACATGCTGCAAATCGATATTTTCGTCGCACATGAAAATTTTTTTGCAACTGAAAATATCTAGAGGTTGAATTACTTATTTTGTTTTTTTTATTTTGAATTACTAAGTTAATTTGATTCAACTTTTCTTTCAATCTACTCACATTTAAAATATTTATTACATCAATACTTAATATAAATATTTAATTACGTATATTTTATGTTTTTATTCGAAAAAAATCTTTCAAATTTGATAAAATGTCCAAATGTCAAAAAATTTCATGTAAAAATATATTTAAAATGAACTTAAGTCTTTATTTTAAGTTCTTAAGTGCTTATTTTAAATTTAAGTAAGAGATAAAATTGAACTTAGCGTTAAATCCAACCGAAATTCGTCTGTGAATAAGTTAAGTTTTATCTTAGCTAAGACTGATCTTAGCATTATCTTAAATCGTCTTTGAATAGCCCACAATGTTTTTAGGCCTTATTTTACTATGGTAGAGTATTAAGGTCTGTTATAAAAAATTAGCAAAAATGACAAAAAACAACAAAAGCTAAAGTTCTAAACAGTCAAGAAAGAATCTTCACCATTGTCATCAGAATCCAAGGAATAATATTCTTTTAATACGCTTAAATGATATTTGAGCAGAATAAACGACTGTACGAATATTTGAAAGATTTATGAAGTTTAGACCATATTAATTCTTTGATATAACATAGTGTTAATTTTCGTCTCAAATGCATACTATTTAATTTCTGTATACTTATTCCGTGTCCACAAAATTTTATAGGTATTGCATTCAACTTGATATGCTTTGAAAATACAAAATTTTTTATATTGTTTATCTTTATTGTTTGTGAATGACATTATTCAGATAGGGTAAATAAGTAAACCAAATGAACAAATGTGATGTTAATATTGCATTTTGAAAAATTTTAAGCAATCTGGTTTCAGAAGTTTCAAATGTACCTCTATTATAAATCTTACGCAAGTGTATGAAAATATGTGTATGTGATCTTTATAATTCGGAACCATACCTTATGTACATAATACACTTGTTGCATAATTTGTAAGTATAATATAATACGGTAATACAAACTCATATATTAAGAATTTCAATTAAAATTTTGTTTACACTAAAAACCTTTTAGTGTTCATATCTTTATTACTAGTAGACAAATTTCACAAAAGCTTTATAAATTAAAACTAACGCCACATAAATATAAAGTACTTATAAAATAGTAGTAGACTCTTAGCTGGTAAGTTTCAAATGTATGTATACTTATGCGTGCAAGCCTTTAGAAAGTTTAAAATAAGTGAGATAAGTCATATTAACGTCATATTAAAGTCATATTAACGTTATTGTAATTTACTGCGTAAATAAGAACCTATCCTTGACTTCTTACACAATTATAACGCGGAAACAATATTTTTAAGAATTTAAGGAGATCGAACTGCTACAAAAACTAATTGAAAAAAGCCAATTGAAGAAAACAATATTTGGCAGATTTTAGAATAAAAAATTTCTGTTATATTTTGAGGTTGTTTAGGAAGTTTATTGTTGAGAAAGTTTCATTACAATAAATGCCAAAATACAAGTACTCTTATGGAAAATTGGAATCTAATGAAATATGAGGCTCAAAACCTCAAATTTTGCATAGTATAGTATACCTACAGGTAAGTCTTTTTTAACTTGTAAACGAAGTTTGAAAATGACTAAGAGATAAGTTGTTAAGAAAAAGTAATTCTTAGACTAAAATACTAAATGAATTTGGAATAAAAAAAATAAAATAATGTTATATAAGGTTATGAAGTCTCCTGAATCCCTAGTGACACAAAGAAGGTCTAAAGTGAACTACTAAATCGATTTTAAAACTTTTTCACTGTTACACAGTTGAACTATTTCAAATTAATATTCGCTAGGTTGTATAAAGTCCACCAAGGTCTTGGAAATCCCCAAAACACCACAAATTAACTACATTACCGTTTTCTAAAATTTTTTTTCTGTTGGGTAGTTTGATCATAGTGATTATGGGCCACTGGGTAGTAAGGTCATAGTGATTGTGGACCACTGACTGGGAGATGCACCCAGAGTGAAATTCGGAATTTTGATGAAACTTCGCTAGTCTATGGAATAGGCAAAAATAAGGGACCCGTATTTTTTTTGTCAGCCATCTTCGACGTTTAGGGGGTGAAACCAGCCCCTTAATTAGGGGGTTCAAGTCGCACTTCTTAAAATATCTCGAAAACTATAAGAGATAGAGGAAAACTTTAAATCAACGAAATGTTACTTTTTGAAAGACCTATTCATTTGTATAGATTAAGCCAGGGCCGAGTTCATAAGAGGGGCTGGAGGGGTGAAAATGGGGTATATTTTCTTGTACAGCCTGAATGATTCATTGTATCAAATTTTTGCCATCATAAATGGAGAGAGCAGCAGAAACTAGGGGACACCTGTTTTTGTGTTTTTTCGAAATATGTGTGGTGTCCAAGTCATATAAGGAAAAAAAATAGGGTAGATTATATTCGATTATTATTGACTGCAAATACCTTCTATATTTTGTTATTTTTATGTTTATTTTCATCATGAAAATGTAAATTTTTATTTCCGAAAATGATTCATGTATTTTTCAGTATTTACTTAATTGATAATTTAGACATTTGTATATTTAGTTACTAATATTCGATATTTTTTATAGCTATTTCTATCACAGTTCTCTGGTCTGCAAGTGTTAATGAATGTACAACTAGAAGCAATAATCTTCCGTTCAACAAGCGCCTTCATTTTCTTATAAACTCGTTTTAAACAAATAAACACGGTTTATTTATTTCTTAACATTCAAACTATTTTTCTTATTCTTTTGTTTACTTTATAGGTGTCAACCCCATTTCTCAAATCACAAAATTTATTAGTTAATTTATAAGCACCTGAACAGTGAGCGAAAGAGATTATTGCTTGTTGTCGAGCATTCACTAACACAAGCACACCAGAGAACTTTAATTTTCGCAGAAATAGGTATACAAAATATCGAATATGAGTAACCAAATGTACACATGGCTAAATTACTAATTAAGTTAGTACTGAAAAATATATGAATCATTATCTGAAAGTAAAAATTTACATTTTCATGATGAAAATCAACATAAAAATTAAAAAACTATAAAACGTATTTACAATCAATAATAATGCAGTATAATCTACCCTACTTTTATACCACACATATTTCGAAAAAACGCAAAAACATGTGTCCCCTATTTTTTGATGCTCTTTCTATTTATGATGGCAAAAATTTGATACATTGAACCATTCAGGCTGTACAAGAAAATATAACCACATTTTCACCCCTCTAGCCCCTCTTATTAACCCAGCCCTGGTTTAACCTATACAGGTGAATAGGTTATACTATCAAAGAGTAACATTTCGTCAAGTTAAAGTTTTCCTCTATCTCTTACAGTTTTCGAGATATCTTAAGAAATACGATTTGACCCCCCCCCCCCCCCCTTTAGGGGCTAGTTTCACCGCCTAAACGTGGAAGATGGCCGATAAAAAAAATACAGGTCTCTTATTTTTGCCTATTCTAAACACCAGCGAAGTTTCATCAAAATCCCGAATTTCACTCTGGGTGCATTTCCTTGTGAGTATTAAGATCACAGTGCTTATCACACTGAGTAGTAGGTCATAGTGATTATGAGTCACTAGGTAGTAAGGTCATAGTGATTATGGACTACTGGGTAGCAAAATTATAGTAATTATGGACTACTAGGTGAATTTGAATAATCGAATTAGTGCTGCTAGTATTCGACCGAAATTATTATGTAAAAGCCAAAGTTGTACCACCGAGAGTTTAGCTGGTGGCCGCCGGACCAAGCCTCGATCTTTTTGGTTTTGGAGCATGAATGATCCACTACTAGAACCTCCGTAAACAATTAGTCAAATAATGGCATGTGGTTATCCCACCTCGTGTGTGTTTTAAAATAGTGCTCAAGAATCTCGAAGAACAGAGAATTTTAACTTTTCAATATACTCGTAATTCGAACAAGTTTTAATTATATTGAAAAGTTAAGAATTTAAACAAAATATTCTTAGATATTTTACGAAAGTGTTTCAAAAATTTTCTATCCTCACATTGGTAACCATCTGCCACTAAAAACCTTAAAGTTTGTAACCTTATTCACTTTATTTCTTCAGGGTGTCAGAGAAATAAGTGAGGTCCTTTTGAGGGGTGACTCATAGCACCCTGTAGACACTAAAACCGCAGGAATTTTTTCGGAATTAACAGTCGCGTCACCCCTCAAAAGGATAAGAGTTATTTCCATTACACCCTGTATATAATATATATGCACATATATATATATATATATATATATATATATATATATATATATATATATATATATATATATATATATATATGTATGTATGTATGTGTGTATATATAAGTCACCCCTTAAAAGGACCTCATTTATTTCTCTGACACTCTGTTTATCTACAATAGTGTGTATTAATTAAGCTTGCTTTCGAAAAATGCTGCGGGGTATTTTTCTTTTGAGATTGAAGGTATATAGAAATTGTTAGTATATATCATAAGCGACAGATATAGAAGCATTTATTTATTGAGTCTTATTTACGAAAACTTTCTGTGCCTATGTCTATGTTCTTTGAAATACCCATATATTTTCTGATGTAAATTTAATATATGTAATCTCGTTTTGTCTTCAACATAAATGTATTCACGCTTATATATATATATATATATATATATATATATATATATATATATATATATATATATATATATATAAATTTTTTTACATTGTTATTTTTACATTAGCTTCAATTTGATCAACGAAAAATACAATATGTAGGTAATTCAATATTATTAGATACAAGTTATACTGACAGCAGCAACCTACATATAAAATGTTCCCTTTCTTTTGTTCGGGACTACGGCTAAGTTAAAAGAATGGGTTATGTATTTTACAAACAATTTATGTTTATTGCTTCATAGGGCCTAGCTAGTTGGACAGACCATAACAAACGGAGTGATAATCTCAGTTTACGATATATTCTTGGCTATATATAACATTGCCGAAAATTAACAGACGCAATAGAGTGGATACTTATTGATAACATCATTAAATTAATGTAGACTCAAAATAATTTTTGTACAATAAATCGATCGGCCTTGAATAACTTGACTTATATTATTTTTGAGGGAAGAAATACCTAGAGACAGGCGAAACTGTCTTTATATTCGTCTATCGAAAGGGATTTTTCTCGTCAAAAGCATAAATATTTTTGAAACTTGACATTTTATCTACTATGACCTTAAAGTGTTACAAGATACTTCTTTTTTCAATATATAGCCTTTCTAGTTTGTCAGTGACATACCTGGAAAATGTTCGCTTTGAGAAAACTACCTTTTAAATCTTAATAATACATTAGTTTAAATGGAAACCTTGAGATTTTAAACAATGCCCTTCAAAAATTATATATACTACGAGCCTTTGAAATATATTATTCGATAGCTAGTTCACTTATCTATTACGTGGTATTAAAAATAAAAATCGGAAACTTCCCAGATATCTCACTTTCATTCCAGGAAAGCGATATGTATAACTCGTGGCTGTGGAGGTATTTGGTTGGAGTAGATCACTCCATAAGTTTCCAAAAGGCGGGTGCTTCAGCCGCCCTAGTTATCATTTGAAAAATTAAAAAAATATTTTCCATGTTAATATTATTATGCAGGATATCGATGAGTTAAAATTTAAAATTAATTTGCAGCTTTTTTAGTGCTAGAAAATATCGTTCAAAAATTCAAGCCCAAGTCATTAAGAGTTGTTCGTAAGACACTTAGGAAATAATTCCACATATCTTATTGCACAGAATATCGTAAAAACTGAGATTCTTTAACCACTTTTCACTTTTAACACGATGACGTTACACTATTTGGCAGCTAAAACACTTTATATTGAATTGTTAACATTGTGCGACGTTAACAAAGTTTCTCTTGACGCTTTATGACGTCAGTAACCATCAAAATCTTAAGCTCGTTTATGAAACATTGGGCTTCAAAGTTTATATTACTTTCTGTAACAGTTATGAGCGAGATAAACTGAGCGCTGTCGAACATATTGATCTACTTTTTAATAAACCTTTTGAAAAACTGTAACCACTTCGGAACCCTAACTTAATGTGTGTTAATGCACTTGGTAAATTTTTTGTTCAGAGTCACTTTTGTTTCTGAACGACCAAATTTTCATTTTTTCAAAATTTCAGATTATTAATTTTTAATTTTTCTTTCAGTACCTGTTGTAAAGAAGGATGTGGACAATGCTATGGATAACAGTATATTAAATGAATATAACAACAATAATCCACCGCTTTATCCATCGCCCGGTATGGATTTGGAACAAGAATTAATTGGGACGTCAACGCAAGACATACTTGAACGTATTGGAACGGCAGCTACGTGTTTAGTGGCTGGTATTGAATATACTCATGGACAGCAGGTATGTGTATTTGTATAATTCAAAAATAATATAGTTATTCATAATTCTTAAGGAATATTTCATAGATCACTTAATTGCATGTATAAATAGACGTCTTACTATTTATTTATATAGGTACTAGCTGCGACTTGCGGTTTCACTCGCATAAAATTATTTGAATTATAGGTAAAATTTATACGTCAATTCAATCCTATATTCCAAAATTCTATGCAAAATCAATTATTTATAGCACTTGACCCTACTCGCCAAATGACTCTAGAATTTCCGCACCGTAAGAACTTAGTTTAGGTACCTATATCAGCAGTTTTAGAATTGTTTCTATTTTAGGCTCTTCAAGGCACCAAGGTCCCGGAAATCAATTTAACGTCACTTTCATCTTTCACAGAGATCTCAACAGTACTTGAGTAAAAATTGTTAAATTTCTTCATCTTTTTAATTTGTGCCCTATTTGGTAACTAAGGGACTAAGGGACAATGTGACCACACGTTCATCTAAATTTGATATTCTGAAATTTTGTACAAAATCAGTTCCTTATGTGTTTCGCTTCGGTCGCTCGACGACTCTAAAGAATTATTCATATTTTCAAGTAGGGGAGCCTATGATGTAGTAGGGGAGCCTATGATTATAGTAGGGGAGGCCATGATGCTACATGGGGACATTCTCAAGCGTCGTTGAGACCTATTGATTTTGATTTGATGATATAAAGAAAAAAAATTTATATGATGTATATCCTTTCAGTGGTGGGCGGAGCGTCTACAGATGTTCAAAAATGTAAAAAAAAAAACACTGTGACACTGAAATATTCGAGCGCGTCAGATATTAATAGTGCATATATCCCACGTATCTCTGATAACGGAATTATGTTAATTTGTCGGTTTGTATGGAAGGGGTGGCCGTATAGAAGGGTAGAAAATAGAAAAAAAATAAATTTATTCGAGCTCGTCAGATATTTATAGGGAATGTTAAGTGACCCCAAAACAAGATCCGATTCAAAATTCTGATGATTCGGACGTAACGTAAGCTCGCGGCGGCTTTTTGAAAATGCAAAAAAAAAAATAGTTATTTTGAAATACTCGAGCGCGTCAGATTTTCATATAGACGATTCAGCTTCATGCCCGACACTTGCTGACCTATAATCTAACGATTAACAGAAGGGATTTTCTAAATCTGACAATTTGAAAAAAAATTATTCATTTTAAGTGAATTTCCTTTTTGGAAATACACTTATTACGGCGGGTGCCATGAAAAGATCTTAGCCTGGGACTTTGGAAGAAATTTCATCAAAACTGCAGATTGACAGTTCAGACATTTCCTTGTAAGTGAACTAGCTTTTGAGAAAAATTAAGAAATTTGCTGAATTTCTTTAGAATAAATGCTTTGCACCGTTTTTATCATTATAATAACAATATTTACATTTGTTTCACTTTTCAGAATAAAAATAAACTAACTTTTCAAGAACGCGTCATCACCGATTTTGAAAATTTGTTCATTGATAGAGAAGTAAACTATTTTAGATGGATATAAGTTATGTTATATGAGGTCTGTCAGTGTCCGAGAGTCCCAAAAACGCCAAAACTACCCAACCGATTTTGAAAATTTTTCATCTTTTAAAAGTTTAATTATTTAAATGCATGTAGGTTATAAGTACTATATGAGATCTGCCAGGGTCCTGGGGGCCCAATAGCGCTAAAAATTAATTATTGAACCGATTTAGTTGCACAGTGTTTTGTTTAATGCAAGCTAACAAGACAAAATTATTTTTTTATAGATATAAGTTTCAAAGCCTCCTGTCTTGCTGGCTGCAGACACTACTTCGCTCAAACTGCACGTGTTAAACTTTATTTACAATTTTTGTTACTTCGGCTTGTGGAAGTCGTCAGATTATATTTTTCGCATGATCCTTAAACTATTTCCTTCGAAAAGAAAGAAACCTCGACCACGTTCGAGAATGTCGAGGTGACGTTTTTTTTTCAAGTTAGTAACCCTCCATTACGTCAAACTAAAATCGTCAGATTATTTAAATGCACACTTTTGAGCATGTAATTAACTCACTGTGCCTTAATCTGACGCGCTCGATTATCTCTAACGATCAACTTTTTTTTACTATTCTGATCCGCTATGATCCGCTATCCTAGGCCGTCGGCCATATATATATATATATATATATATATATATATATATATATATATATATATATATATATATATATATATATATATATATATATATATATATATATATATATATATATATATATATATATATATATATATATATATATATATATATATGTATATATATATATATATATAGGTTTTATATATGGTGGAGGTACGCAACAGGGTGAAAGGTATCCCCCCCTTATATTAATCTGCCGGGCTTGATCAAATCCCAAAATCCCCGCTTGGGCTCCCCTACTGTCATATTCATATTTTTATAGCATATCTAATTTTCATAAAATTTTATCAAAATCAGTCAAGTTTTCTAATTAGAGAGCACAGAGTTGTTTAATTCGATAGCGCTGAAGGATTCATTCCAACTTCACCTTAATTTCAAGTCAGATATTCTGAAAGTCTTCGCTATATTCGTATTTCAATAGCATGTCTAATTTTCATACTTTGAGATCTTATCGTAGATAGTTAGATATTCATAATGACAATTTTAAGGTGGACCACTAGTGTGACCGCTTCAAAAAAAGGTGGTTTTTGGGAATTTTTTTTACAGAAAACTACTATATGGAATGTTTTAATATTTTAAGAATATATTCGTTGATATATATAAATAAATAATAAAATTTTTGGACCAAAAAATTGAAAATTCAGTGAGTTTATTGCGATCTCCCAAGGTTCTAAAAAAAAATTTCCACCACTGCTGCAGTGATAGCGATCTTGACAGTACCTGAACTCAAAAAAACCAAAAAGTCTATTAAACTAGAAGGTATTGCCCGCGCCATGAACCTCTGTTCAAAAAAAAAGTTGAAATTTAATAAAATGGCGGAGTTTCTTAAAAAAAGTTTTAAAATTTGCGCGAAAATTTGATGATTTTTGGCCTGCAAAAATTACATTTTTTATTCGATCAGAAAACTGGAGGCTCATAGCACGAAGAAACATATATAAAAGAAGTTGCAATAAGAATCAACTCGATCGGATGATTTGTCTTCGAGTTATAACTGCAGCAAATTTTAAAAAATGTAGTTTTTCTTTACTTTACCTTTTAATCACTGAGAATTTGTACTAAAATTATTTATCAGGTACTCACTATAACGGTCATGGTAAAACTAGATGAGTCGCTTAAATGTGTCAGAGTCTAGCTTCTCCTCGACATGTGACTGGCAGCCACGTCCAGAAACTCCCGAACTATCAACCTTCATACATTTCTCAATACCTCAAAGTTAACAATGAAAATCAGAATCCGCTCTTCGGATGGCTGTAACTCAAAAACTATTTGAGATATACACTTGAAATATTAGTATGTTATTTTTAAAGGTATAACTCAAAAACTATTTGAGATATACACTTAAAATTTTAGTATGTTATTTTTAAAGGTATAAGCTATCGAAACATGTAAAAAAATTTCCAATTTTTTGAAAATGTCACACTAGTGGTCCCCCTTAAGAGCACTCTAATTTGTGAGACACTTTGAGATACCAGGGCTTTCGAGAATATTTCTGAATTCATATGAATTTATTTCGGAATCTCAATATTTGAGAAAAATTTGGTCCGATCCGTCCGATAGTTTATCTAAAGGGTTTTTTGGGTCCGCAAAAGCCTACGGGGAAATTTTAACCTCATGTCCATTTTTTTCAGAATCTCAGTACTATTTGAAAAAAATTTGGTCAAGATCCGTCCAGCCATTTATTTGGGGTTTCTTTGCAGAACCAAAAATTTGGTAACGATACGTCCAGTCGTTTACTTTAGGCTTTTTTGGGGGTTCTCAGGTCCTACAAGTTAACCTTAATTTTGATCGTTTTTTTTTTCATTCGTATACCAATTTTACCTATAGTCTTGTTTCATTTTTTTTTTTTTTTTTTGATACCTGCTACCGTTTTCTCGAAACTACTGAGGACAGCAGACATTCCAATTGATGATAACTGAACTGTCCAGTTGTTTATTTCTTTATAGGATACAAATAGTATTTTGCACAGTAAAGTAGTAGGTGTACTATGAAATGTAAGAGTACTATGAAATAAGTAATTTCATAGTAGTCGTAGGTAAAAATATTGTTGGTGGTATCTATAGAAATATTTATTAATACTTACAAAAATTCCAATATTATTTTTTCCAAATACCAAGCAACTATAACTAATTTGCATGGTTTTTTTATGTGAATTCGTGGATTGCTGTATGCAGTAATAAAAAATTGATATCTTACGTTTTTTCGTAAATTTCTACGGTTAGACTAAAAATTTTGCAAAATCCTTCCTTAACGAATGCCTAGGGCACAACAGGAACCTACTTACCAAATTTCAGTTTGTAGGTAATATAGTTCTGGAGATATCGTGACAGCTGTGTGAGTCAATGATATTTGCCTTTTATATAATAGATAATAGTATGTTAAACCATGGAAATCCATACATACCTTCGTAATATTTCAGGGAATCACTGTGTAGGTGATGGGCAGTAGATTTCCATTTTTAATGATCTAAAATAAAAAAATCAACTGTATTCTTGTTTTATAGGTTTATCTCTATCGTCCAAGCTAAAGGATTAAACATTTATATTAATTATAACAAGATTATTTAAAAATATAACTATAACATATAGTTCATATAAAATTACGGATACAGGATTTATGCAACAAACAGAACTTTTGAGACGGTAGTGGGTAAAATAATGATAGATATGATTACAATGTTTTGACATACTATTTATTATTATTTTTTTTATTTTTTTATTTTTGGCCTTATCACATCCAAATTTTTTATTTATTTATTTATATTTATTTATTGAAAATATGAATTACTAGTTTTTCATTAAATATTACTCTAAATGGCAAATAGAAAGACATGAAGTATTTCATAAATATGAATGTCAAAAGGAACCAAAATAAAAATCAAACAAGGAAGAAAAGTTACTCGGTTCACAAAAACATATTAAAATCATATAATATGAAAAATTACTTTGACAAATTCATTTTAGCGTAAAAAATTAAAAACAGAATTCTGAATATTTTACCTTTCCTTTATCACAAGGACTTTTCGTTTCCTTTAATATATCAAAATCACATATCAATTGAAAATATATCTTCTACGTTAGAAAGATCAATATTGTTATTTCAATCTATTTTTTGTGTTTTATTTTCTTCGCCTGTTTTCAATAAAAAGAAAAAATTCAATTAAAGTAGGAAAATCATTTTATCATACTAAAAACATGCCTTCAAAAATATGAATTTTGAAAATCTGAATATTGTTTATCTCCTTTGAATTTGAATTAATAACGTGATCAGGAACGGGTTATAAC
Source organism: Brachynemurus nebulosus (assembly GCA_035578155.1). Taxonomy (NCBI): domain Eukaryota; kingdom Metazoa; phylum Arthropoda; class Insecta; order Neuroptera; family Myrmeleontidae; genus Brachynemurus; species Brachynemurus nebulosus. The sequence continues at coordinate 8,912,256 of JAPWDM010000020.1, read as the reverse complement.
GTCACGTTCTCTTATACTTTAACACTATCGCCACTAGGGCCGCTACCGTAGAAACCGGTGTAACCGTTTATAAAACATAACTACGGGAATAAACCCAAACTGAACATGTTTGAAAATATCAACTAGTTCCTTTTCTAGCTTAAGGAAAATAAAGTTTAGAAAACTAGTTTCTTTCCTTAGTTACCGAACAATTGTTGATACTTTAAGAATGTGGGGCAACTGACATATATACGTAATCCATAAATATGCGTAATTTAAAATAATTTCTCATAATTAATAAAAAAAATATCGCATTGTATCATAAACAATTCGAACGACAAACTAAATTTTAAATAAAAGAACAAAAATATTCTTTATAAATTTATTAATAATAGATTTTTATTTACTAATAGCAAAAATATTTTTAAAAAGTTTTCTGACGAAAATATTTCATTTGAAAACCGTAATTCGGTTTTAATTTGATTTGATTTTTATTATTCATGGAACGTGTCATGCCAATATTATATTCATATATAAATATGTGTTTTCACTATGTTATTATCTTATGTTATCGATTGACATCTCACAGTTACCGACAGATATTGTCAGACTGTTAATATAGAACGTGTTGAATGTTATAATAATGTCTTCTTATTGCATAGATATTTGCTTTTTTATTATACTATTATATCTTAAGAAAATCATAGTAAACGTGATTTTCGTTTTTAAGGTGAAACTTCTTTCACGGTACGGTAAAATATAAGTTAATTACATATACATATACTCATTCACATATAGACAAATATAAAATATGTATGTTGTTTCAAATTTTCATTTCCGATTTTAGGAGTCAGTTAAATAAGGAAGAAAGTATTCAGCTTATTAACTAACATATAGTCGATTATGTATAATTCTAATTAGGCTAAGGGTTTCATAGTTTTAAAGATTTTAAATTAACTTTATCACTTTAAGTTGACTTCAGTTTAATAAATATTCACCTACTTTATTT